>JACJUY010000966.1:29701-129395 GCA_014220935.1 Platorchestia sp. MABIK | reverse complement strand
CTTTGTTTCCTGCCGTGTCATAAAATAGGTATGTGCAGCGTGTATTGACATTTTTAGGGTGTCAGCAAAGGACTATGTTCTGTGCCAGTTAGTTCTGGAAGTTTCTCGCCGCCAAAAAGCGGGAGGCGAGACACTCTATTGGAAATAAATTGTTTTTTTTTCTAGCTGAGATTAAAAAGTTCGAATTGTCTTCGTACTAATGTGTCGAGAAACAGCAAGGGAAAAGAGTAAATTATGTCAGAGTTGCGAATTTATAAAATTTTAGCTATTAACGCTATTAACTTCAAAATAGCATGAAATATATTGAAATTTCTATTTATGAAGAATGTTTGATATATTACCAGATTGAGACATTGTCATTCGAAGCATCTTACTAGATCATTTTTTGTGAGAACTAGCTTGGAAAACTAATGCCTTAATCTCGTTAGTGACACAAGTTCAACTTTTTTAGCGCTATTTTCCACCTGCTACACAAAACGTGATGTTAAACAAATGTATAAGTGTAAAATTGCAGAAATCTAACGTTTTTTAAAAATACAAGAGGGTTGTCGCAGAGTCCAAGCAATATTACTTCCAGAAGAAAAATTATGTTTTATTTCAATCAAATTGGCGCATAATATATCTAGCAATCGGTTTCTTGATGCCTGGTGAACATAGGCGGAACACAATGACGTCTACGCCTGGTATAGGCTGCTACGCTCATGAGTCGGGAATATAGGGTTAACCCTTTTATTCACAGGAAGACTTCTAGTGCTTACCCACATTCACCATTCAATGAACCCATTCAGCTCTTTAATCCCTCCGAGGCAACACCTGTCTCAACCTCGCTCCGCTCACGAAGGAGCTCTTGAGGTTCCCATCTCGGCTGGGTTTGTAACTATTTACCGCTGTAGGCAGAATACCGCATGAACGATTTATCATTTACCGAGTAACTTCAGTATCAGTACAGTTGGCCACGTGAGTTCTCTTAAAAGAATTCACGAGCTAAGTCACGTGGCTGACTCAACCCCACTTAGCTTGATAAATTCCTGTTGGTAGCTGTACCATTACGACAACGCCAATTGTTTAAAAATTCGGGTTTCACGTTTCCTCATTTTATTCAGAGTTAGTTGAAAGTTTAGCATTTGGTGTATAAATCAATCCCAAGAGATTAGGCTGTGCATCTTTGCATTTGATGTTTAGAATTAAGTTTGCTCACCTAAGTCCTGTCCGTGCATTTAATGAAGTAAAAATTCATGGAAAGATTGAAGTGCCAAGAATAGAATAACTGTACCCTTATCGTCATGTTGAAAAAGAGTCTTGTTATAATTCAAATTGTCCGTCCTATTTAAGGTAAAATGATATTTTCGGTCCTGCAATGAAGTTTAAAGCAAGTGATTCAATTACTGAATTAAAATTACGTGGCAATAACAAGATGGATGACGCCGACATATTGGTAACGCCTTTGTAATGTTGATATTTTCTGTCTAATTTTCGCTGAATTTAAGGGTAAAAATATTGAGCTGAGACAAACAGCGAGAAATACCGTAATATGAATAGCAGTAACAGCAGTAAAAGTTCATACGAAATAAATTCAGTAAGAATCTCCTTGGATATTCATAGTTATGAACTTTATCAAAGTTACATAGGGCTTACGGTTTCTAAAAATTTGTGCATGTTGCGTGAACTTACAGTTGGAATTTACAGAAAAGTTTTACAGTGATTGCAAGGAGTGCTCTACATAGGCCTATTTATTCGTTAGACACTCATCAGGAGTTCCAATTGAAACTCTTCTGTTTGGATGTAAAGTATTCGTATCTTAAACACTTCATTTCTGCTCAGAGAAATAGGAATACTAATTTAAAGAAAAAATTCACAATTGATGAAAAGGGAATAAGGCACAATTATATGAAATTTTAATTTCTTAGGGTTCATTAATTTCTCTAAAATTGAGCCTCGGGTTAAATTATCTCATAAACGAACATTTTAATTAACATTTATTCATCTGAAAATTAATCTTAAGTAACAAGGCTTTTCCCATTCTCAGTGAGTTAAACTAGTTTTAACTTTTAATTTTTTCTGATTTGTACCCACACTACATAGTCCTAACTATAAAAGGCGTCTCAGAAAAATGTAATACACCCATCATCTGAGTATAAATAACTCGCTTAATACTACTAAGCCGATTTTTAAGCCCGCATCTCCTGCCTACTGCTCAAACTGATTCACAATCTATATTAGTTGATTGCATTAGAATCAATGGACTTCGTTGAGAACGACGCTTGAGATCAATTATTGCGTTTTGCGTAGTCAAGTGTTTGAAGAATGACTAGCAGATTGTGGTTCAGCAATGGAACAACTCGCCCGTCGGTCGCTGGAAAACTCCCTGATTTGTTGACCAAGGTGAGAAGGAGAGCGTAATGAGGTTCAGCGTGTGCTCGTTAGACAAGACGATTTTATTGCTGAAGTCATCGGCCAACTCATTTTTCCTTAATGATGATCATATCTACAGTAATGTTCGCTGTGGTGACATGTGATTGAAGGCGCCCATGCTGCGACGATGCCTTTGACTGAGAGTTTTGTGAGTTCAAGGCTGGCTTGGGCGACGGAAATGTCTGTAAATGGTCGAGAAAGTCGTCATGTTGCAATTTGAATCATTTCAGCGTGAACTAGGGTGGAATTCCACAAAAATAATCAACTATCTTTATAAAGCAGGGAGGCAGAGTCGCGACATTTCTACGACTGGGAGGCAGAGTCGCGACATTTCTACGACTGGGAGGCAGAGTCGCGACATTTCTACGACTGGGAGGCAGAGTCGCGACATTTCTACGACTGGGAGGCAGATTCGCAGTTGACATCTTATGATAATTCAGAAGCATGGTATTCGCCTTTGATGAAATTTAGCCCTAATTTGGTTCCAGATGACCTTACTATTTGCAATCAGTGACGCGAAAAATTCGAAAACGAGTGTAAACATAAAACATTTAATCGTTTTTCTAAACCGGACATTTAGTCCGTTTCTAGTATCATCTAGTAGATCTAGGCTTCTGGTATTTGCGTACTTATGATATTTTCAGAAAACCTAATTTAGATCAACCTAATTTAGTCTTATCAAGCAAACCAACTCAAAATTATCGTTGGCTCCCAATGGATTTGAGAAAAATGCTTCTCTCCTTACGTAAAATTAAAAAATTCTTATATCAATTGGATTCTCTCAGGGACTTAGATAATCCGAAATAGACGCCGCTGTTCCTCCCGCTGCAGTTCTCAGGCGGCGACGAATCAATGCGCAGCGCCGCTCCGTGACTCGAAGGAACGCTGCTCTCTGTAAAATCGACGGCATTGATTCAGCAGGAATGCTGCCTCTGTGACGACGATAAACGTTTGTTCGCCACTTTGCTTTAGTCAGCAATGAGGTTTAAAGCAAAAGTGACTCAGTCTTAGAATTGAAATTACATCGTAATAACAAGAGAGAAGATGTTGACAGATTGGTAACGCCCATGTAATATTAAAATTTTCTTTAGCATTGACGCTGAATTTAAGGGCAAATATATCGAACTAAGATAAACAACGAGAAATACCGTAGCATGAATGACAATTACAGCATGTAGAAGAACTTTATGGAATAAATTCAGCAGGAATCTCTTCTGATTCCTCATTGCGTGCATCTGCCGTACTTTTCATTTTCTCGTAAAACAGGGTATAAATTAACACCAGTGTATCATATCTTCAGTTTTCATCACGGCGCTATTGAAAACAAACAAATGGAAATTTCTTTTTCTTTATCTATCATGCAAGCAGTTTCACAAAAGTATACACGGAATGCTTATCCGGGTAGATTCAGTCAGCGATTCTTTTTCTCTAAGATACTTTATCATTAAGAAAATAAGTCAAAATTTATTTAGGTACCACTGGTAACATCCTACAAAACCCTCAAAATTTCATATGTGATGGAGATGAAAAGGATTCTCTCTAACTTTGTAGTATAATTTTAATTATTATTACTTGCACAGCCTGTTTCATTTAAGGTTATTTGATTTAAACACTGTTTTTTTGTAACTTCAAGGCATTTAGAGATTCTATGATTTGTTCAAGTCGCTGGTAATTGTTGAACCTTTGCAGCAATTTTGCCGATGCCACAGAATTTAAAGAATGAAGCTGACATAACATGACAGAAGGAATAAGCTTTTGATTGACTCACGTGAGTAAAATACTTCCCGTGTAACACTATTTGATGTTCAATGCTACGTTTGTGTAAGTAATCACTCACAGTAACGTATCTAATTGAGAATTTCACTGCAAATACGAGCAAAACCAGCACAATTTTCTTTAGTCTGACATATAACAATTGAATGAAGAAGTTTTGAGTGTTGCCTGTGAGATTATGAGCTGCAACCTCAATTAGTCAACTGGAAACACAAAGGATGAATCCTTTTGTACATGTAACAGTATTTTTATTCATTCAAATTTTTTATATCTGTAATTTTTAAATTCGTTTTTTTTCCAGGATTCTTACAGCTGATGATGGGTTAAGGCAAGAAACGTTCCTGTAAACTGATATTATCAGTTTTTAAAATATAGGATAGAATGGTTTCTGCTCTTACTTTTTTGTTGAAGTTGCTTTTTAGTTTACGCGACAATCATCTTTATGGCTTCATTGACAGTGACTTTAGGTTTGGCTGTCTATTCCACAGACTGAAAAGTTCAGAATTTTTCATAAACATTGTTTTCTCTCGTGTTAAACTGTTTGGCAACAAGTGCAGCGACCATCTAAGAGGTGTTTATAGTAAATGAAATCTAGGTTTAAAATACCGTGGATTGACTGCAGAATTAGATATTGCGTAAATGAAATTGAGGTATCGTATACCGTAGACTTATATAAAATGAAGTGAGGTAAACTAAAACAGGTTAGCTTTTTCCGTGGACTACAGACGTAAAAAATAATCGAAACCTGGACACAACACGAGTCTTTCTGACAGAATCGGCTGAGGACGACAAAGGCTGCGCTTAGTATAGCATCTTATAAAAATGACCTCAAAGAAAATTAACAGAGCAACACCCGTTTTCAATAATGGTAATAAAACTTGCGTTATCAATTATAGACCTGTTTTTGTACCACCAAAATTTTGACAATTTATTCGGAAAAATGGTATATAAAAAGTATACTCCTACTTTGAATTAAGATTATTTATCCAGGTTCGAAGTTATAATAAATTTATTTTCTGTTCTAAGCCACATGTTTTATATGTTGTTTAGCAATCACAACACAGGCTGTATTAAATCATTAACCATACCTTTATTTAAGTGTTGATGTAGAAACGCTGGTTTCCTCCGTGTGTCTTGACTCTCGAAGAAAATTCGATTGCGTAAACAATGACATTTTACTTTCGAAACTCCACTGCTATGGCACAAGAGGAGTTTCATATGATTGGGTCATATTATACATAACACATCGGGAGCAATTCGTTGCCATTAATGATGTTGTGTCAAAACTACTGGCAATTAGCCATTGAGGACCACAAGGATCTGTTCAAGGGCTTTTTCTTCTTTTAATCTTTATCAACGTCATAGTTTAATCTATCTCATTCTTTTAATTTGCTCTTTTGCAGACGACAGCACGATTCGTACTGCTCCTCTAATGAAGACCCCATTTTATATGCAAAATATAAATAGCAAACTTTTCAGTGTAGCTCAAAGCGTATAAAATATACATCAATAAAACAAACCTCAATATCGTAAGACAAAATTAATTATATTCTTCCACAAGCGGAATTTGTCTCTTACACGCATAAAGATTGGTGGTGGCGAAATTGAAGAAACCAACTCCTGTAAGTTCTTGGGCATTATAATAGATAAGCATCTGACCTTCTAAGAGCATATTGCATATTTCAGTACCAAACTATAAAAATTCGTAAAGAATCTTCATAAATTAAAAAATACTCTATGAAAAACCTTTAAAAGTAATTTATCAGACGCTCATTTTACCATATTCGCACTAAAAAATGTAAACATTGCCTAGATGGGTAAATAGAATTGATAAAAATATACCTGATTTACTCTTTACACTCCAGCCATTAGAGCAGGGAGAAAATTCGAATACAGTGCTACACAAATGATTCCTTCAAAAGTCAGAAAAATCCTTTAGTTTTCAGATCGCTCTTAGCTCACCGTGCCTAATATCACGACTGAAGTGGGCGACAAAGATTTGAGACAGTTATTACCTGCACAAACTGGCTATCCGGATCATATACTGTATACCAATGACCAGAAATAGGAGTAAGTTCATACTTCCTTTTTACTCAAAAGCTCGGTCACACCACAGTATCCTCTTCATTGCACCCAAGTCTTGAATTTCGATCCCTGCTGCAATCTGAGAAAAAATGTCACACAAAGCTCTCAAAAAGAATGTTCAATATTTGTTTTATCAAAGTAATGGCGGAAATAGAGAATAAGGGTCATTGCTTGACAAGGTGATTTGCGATGTTTTAAGATATGGGTTTTAAGTAATTTTTGATAAGGTAATTTACCATGTTTTAATAAATGGAGTCTAAGTACTTTTTTAGAATATACTGCTCTCATTTGGCTCGTTTTAGTCATAGTTATTTAAACAATTTAAACAATTTAAACAATTTATTTACCACAGGTGATACAGAGGTAGAATGATTCTTAAGGCTAGTACAATGGTCAAACTAGAGTATAGCTACCTGTGGGCCCGAACAAGTTCAGCGACTTCTAGGGCATCCTACCATCACATTATTCTAAGGTGTACAATAATGTTTAACCTAGTTCACTTAACCTAGTTTCGCAATAGACTGATCACTGAGATAATTGACATTTAATGCTGTATTTTACAAAATAGGTCAAATCGGCTTTATTTAACAAGTAATATATTCGATAAAACGGTTATGAACAGACTGAAGATCGATTATGTTACCTATGGTAAATCACATTATTTGGACCAGACATGTATGAGGCATGATGTGACTTGATGGTCTCACACGACTAGTATTTTGATAGGAAGTGAGATTCAAGATGTCTTTTGAATACTTTGTAAGAATTACTTTCACGGATCTCCGCAGGTATTGAGTTCCAAGTTTTAGTTCCAACGAAGAGGATACTGTGTTGCGATCGGGCCTTTGAATAATAAGGAAGTAAAAATTTACCTCTATTTCGCGTTAAATGGTCGTGATGAGCGGTTTGTGCAGTTAATAATTGTTGTAGGCTATTGTCGCCATCATTTCTTAGTGTTTTGTAAATGAAATTGCAAACGGAGATATTGTAGAGATCCGAAAGTTTAAGTATTTGTAAATTTTTAAATGAATCATTTGTGTGAGCGTTATATTCTAGGTTCTTTACCGCTCTGATAGCTCTTTTTTGCAGAGTAAAAATTTTATTTATTATAAACACAAGGATCGGATTCTGTGTGAACCCATTCATTGTGAACCCATTCATTAACCTAGTGTGCGACTACATAGGTTAAGTGAACTCTAAGTTGAACATAACTGTTCACCTTGTAATGTTGTTAATGATCGGATGCTCTAGCAGTTGTTGAACTTATTCGGGCAGACCAGTGACTATATTCAAATATTTTCATTCTAATAGCCTTCGAAAAAATCTCTTGATGTATCGCACGAGGCAAACAAATTATTCAAATTGGTTAAGAACGTCCTTGCTATCATGGCAAGTTATTTTTACACACACTTATTTCTAGCATGAGGCCCAAAAGAGAATAAAATATCGGTTCCAAATAACGAAGTGTCTTCAAAAACAGTGAAAATACCAGAATTTCTCTTCATAAAACTAAATCAATTCCCAAATTTGAAGCCAATCTTAGTGTGTTCAAACCGAGTATACAGAAATGGGGGAAAAACAAGGCTTTCTTCTCCTAGACCTGATGGAATTACCGTAGTTGAGCCAGTATTGTCTATCAGATTTCCTTCACTTCATTTGCCTAGGGAGCTTCAGCGAGTTGGGCACGAGTTTGGAAAACAACTAAGAACCATACCTAAGGGGTGTAATGTGTAATAACGATATCAAAGTTGTACGAGAGACCGGCAGTCTGGCATGGCGCTGTATCAGGCAGGCCGGAGCGGAGCTGCAGCCGCCGCTGCACGCTCGTCAAGCGAGACCAAAACGCAAAGAAAGGCCCAACGCGATTTGACGGTGATTGCCGGCAGCAGAACGCATCAGTTGCCCTGGCCCTGGAGCGCTATTGATCTCTGATTGTTGCTGCCCCATCTCCTCTAATTTGAATGAGATGCCCACGCGAGAGATGAGCTTGATCTCCTCAGTCGTGTAATCACCAAGACAGTAATTCCACGGGCATCATGAAGGGCTTTTGTGACGCGCTGGTATTGCACGTCTGGCAACAGCAGTGCAAACAGGAGCTCGAAGTGTGCGGTGATATCTCACGACTGGTAACAGTGGAGACAATTACTGAAGGGAGTGGTTCGTCACAAGATGATACACGGGGATCTTTGATAACGGTAGTGCTTGGTTCTGATGTAGACGCGTTTTCTTTTATTCTATTTGTTTGAAATAATCGTGTTAATGTTTTAGTGCTCTTCAACTGGAAATTAACGCAAACTTACGAGGAAGAACTCTAAGAAAAGAGTGACTTTGTTCCACCATCGCTGCTATTCAAGCTAACCCTGATCATGACATGCTAGAGTAAATAATGTAAATGAGCGTTAGCTTATGTAAAATTAAGTCTTAAGTTATGATCAATCCGTTGAAGAAAAATCAAAGGTTAATAACTTGGGGTCTTGAGGATGTCGTAAATGAATTAAGAATAGACAAAACATTCCTCAATTTTTTCATAGCTCACATCGATTTTTCGCTACGGTTCGCGAGGAGGGGCACGTCGAAAAATTTGCTTTCGGCTCATGGCCAACATGGCCGAAAACTAATGATTTTATCAGAATATGATTCAATTGCTAAAGCATGATGCAGGGAAATCTTTGAATGCAGCGAGGTCATGGGCTCAATCTGTCGCGTTTATTACGCCAGATAGCTTACATTTATTGAAATTTTAATTATCAGAATATGATTATATTACTAAAGAACGATGCTGGGAAATCTTCGCTAGCAGCGAAGTGGGGGACTCAATCTGCAACGTTTATTACGTCAGATAGCTTACGTTGATTGACATGTTAGAAAGAATGAAGTTTTAGCCGATATTTGAGTTCAGTTGTGTTCATATTTTCCGGGGCACTAAAAATCCATCAGCACGAAATTTTATCAAAATTTTGATGTAAACATCGTGGCTTTTTGGATTGGGGGATGAATTTCACGGTAGAAATGCACAACTCGCATAGTTATTTTGTTGTCACACTGTCTGCAGTTCCTCTGAGTGTCAAGTACTAAAACTTTATAACAAAGGGAAATATAACCTTTTAGTCGTGACACAATTTAGCTTGATCAAAATTGCTTGTCTTTGAATGAATAATTATTTGGAACATCCTTAAACCAAATGACAATATGGATATATATATAAATGGTTTGCCTTTTGGTCTGATCACAATACGACTATGTTATCCAGGCTTAATCATGATAGGATTACACGAAGAATAACAACTAAATCATCCTTGTATACAGAAGTCATCATGAGCATCACCTCGTATATGCAACGCCCTGGATAGGAAGGAATGCGTGGCGTTCTTTCCTGGAACTAGCGTGGAGTAACCCAGAAGCGACGCCTGTGTGGCGCTGTTCCAGACGTCACTTGCGTCAAAATACGGGAAAGGCCTCACTTCACACTGGCTCATCCTCTTGTCGGGGCTTTGAAACCAGTATAATGGGCCGTGTAAGTTCATAATAGATCACAATTGGCCACTCTGCCACCATTGGCCCTCACCGCAGCTTGTGTCCTTGCTCATCTTCTCTCGAGCTCGCAAGTAATTGATGGCTGTCAGGCAATGGACACATTACGGAGGCATACAAAGCGCATTCGATGCGCACGCTCGAAATTCCTAGAATTTGTCGCCCGTCACAAAAATGAATGGAAATATGTTATCTTGAACGTCTGTTACTGTGAGTTCGGCGAAACAATGGGGATTCCAAAGGCATTCCAAATACAAAATTAGGGTGGAAAACGAAAATTCCCTTGACAAGCAGAAAACACTTTGACGTCTGTGAATGAACACCACTTATTATAATTAGTATATAATGCTAAAGCTCAGTGTTAATTGGAATATTAATTTAAATGGGGATTGCACAATTAACTGCCCTCTGGTATAGTGCGTATATTTCAAAAAAGGTAAAACGCACTTAAGCGTGAAGGAAGTTCGGGCTCCCATGATGCAATTGTTGCGAAGAAGAAACCGGTCGCTGAGCCTCAAGATTTTCTGTGAAAAGCTACCTAGCTGCGGAAGCTGGTCGCAGTCAATTGAAACAGCTGAACGCTCTCCGTTTTGGCAGTTTTTGCTACGCTAAATTCGTACAAACAATTTTTTAGCGAAAACCCAAGCGGCTCAAATTGGGCAATGGTTAGAAAGGCAATAAAAAGTATCGGAAATAGCTAGAATGTCGCGATTCATTTGATGAGCGAATTTTAGAGAGGCAGTTCTTTAAAGCCAGGACACTCTACTGCCACTCCAGCCCATCTCCAGTCGAGGTTTGTCAACTGAACAGTTGCCTCTCGAGCTGCCACCAAACTTAGGCAACAAAGCGCGCATTAGTCGGAGACCACCGTCTCTGCGATGTCGCTTAAGTCTCTCGATACGAGAAACTGAAGTAAAATTTGTCTACAAAACTCGGAAGTGGTTTTGAACGAACGTCGATTTGTTGTATTTTTAGTGAGAAAGTTTGGTTGGTGCCTGAGGAGCTTTTTATGTTGTTTGACATTCTATAAAAATACAATTACACGATTACAGAAGTTTTCTTGTTGAAATTTAATTTAATTCGTTTCTCTTTCACATAAGGCAGAAATTTTTTTATTGATAAACCAAATTTATATCTTACAAAAACTGTGTATCAAACTGTGGAGCAGCAATATCCAACTGACCGCTACATACCAAACTGATTCGCCACCACTCAGCAGTAATCAAAAGCTCAGCGTAGTGTTCAGATTAAGTTACGCCATCAAACATATTTACAATTTACTTACAGATTTCTGATCAGTAAACGATGTACTTTGTTGAAAATTTAAGCCAAATACATGCCGTTAGCGCCTGATCTTTAACGTGACCGAAGCAGTTTAGTGAGCGAGCACAAATTTGTCTTTCAACTCCACGAGAGAGAATTTGCTTCAGTGACGGCAATTTATGCAGATCTGCCTAACCCTGTTGGTCACTGAACATGCCTACATAAGCTCGATGTTGTAAGTTTGCATCGCTTCTAACCAACCTTGAACGACATTACAGGGAGATCAGATTTAAAATTTACAAGAATTTTGTAAGTGAAATTGTTGCATAATGTTAATCATGGATTTTCTCATGAGAAGAATGAACAACGCATTTTGGATTATAACTCTAAAATGATTGCAATTGCGCAAAATATATCCTCAGTTCGGCTGGATGCTTCTGGGATTTGTTATCATTCAATTTTCGCCAGGAAAATAACAGTCACGTACTCCTATTGTGATTGAAAAAATGGTCTTTTAACTGAAAGTTGGAGCGCAAGCCGCGTTGAAAAGCGACATCGCTGCAATTCTTTCCACTCACAAGAACGTGAAAGTGACCGTCCATTGGAACACATCATATCAGATGATTCTTTATGATCAGATCAGAAGGTCTTCAAATCTTTTCTTTGTACGAGTCACACAGCGTGATCCAGTGCATGAGGTTACTCGGCTGCATCTCTCCAGTCTGTTTGACTCTCTTTGTTGCGTCCATACCGCAACGAGTGACGCCATCCAAAGCGCTCGTGAATGTCCTAACTAAAAATCGTGATAACATCTGTATTATAACTACAGCTGCACAATTAATTTGATTACATTTACTTTTTAGCGATTTTTCCCTCATATACGCTTACAGTAAAACTTTGAAAGCAATTTTCAGGTTTCGAGAACTTTTTTGAATATTTCACAGGCTCTGCGCAACGAGTATTAGTACATTGTTATTCAGTGGAAATAACTTCTTTGTTCAAAATAAAGTTCTGATTTTAAATTAAAAATATCTCACGACATTATCTGTTCATACTTGTGTTATGCCAACAATGTCAATACATCGGTACATCGGTAAACATGTAAAACATTATTGAAACTCGTATGTAGCAGCGGAATTAAAATTAATTTGTACATAATCACAGCGAATAAGTTCATATACAGCGGAATTAATAATGAAACAATAAAATGTGCTCACAACTCACTCAACATCTCATTAAAACAAAACGACCATAGAGAAAAAAAAACACTGAAACGTTCAATAAAATTCGAACACAAATCTGCGTTGGCAATGACTCTGAGGAGGAATATTTCAAGATTGAATGGGGTTCAAATCGTATTGTGTTGTCATAACGAGGTCACAATGAACCTGTTTGCTGCCCCATACTTTGAATTTCTTTTCGCAAGTATTTATAGAGAATGAAGGAATACTTACGTAAATTATGCTGCTGTGTAAACCCACTGCGGATGTATATTGAAAATTGCTGAACAATCGTATTCAACTATTTGTACAAAAAAGTGATGTGTAGATCTCATGGCCATTTTGATATAATCTGATGCGAAAATTAAGATCAGTTTTCGTGTCTCATGAATAATTAATTCATCGTCTTTTGCTGCATCTTTTAATCTCAAATTCTTCCACAAGAAGTCCTGCGAAGCTCACCATTTTTATTGCGGTAGAATTCATCTTCGTCGTGTAGACTTGGTCAATATCACGTGACCGGCTGCACAGACACAACTTCTAGCAATCGGCTGCTTTAACACGCAAATCAGCATGCTAGCAACTCTGACACAATCACCAGCAGCTGGCTACACTGACACAATGACCAGTAACCAGCTACATTGACACAATCACCAGTAACCGGGTACACTGACACAACTACCGGTTACCAGCTGCAATGACACAATTGCCAGTAACAATGATGTAATAATTAGTAACCGGTTTTAGTACTGGGCAAAAGCAAAGCAAGAGCTTAAAATCGCTCCTAATGGATTAAGTGAAGTATATTGAAAATTTTCATTTATAATCAACTGGCTAGAATCAAAATATTAGTCTCTTGCACAATGTGTGGCTTCATGAGGAACCTGTTGCACATTTTATTCAGAGAGCGACGGTTTCTCTAAAAAATTGTATTGCGTTGAATAACTTTCACTAAATACAAAGTTTTTCGTTTAGTAACTAATTTCCCATTAAGTAACCGTCGTCCGTAGTTGAAAAGGAAAATGAGGGAGTTATTTTCCGTATAATTACTCTATCATAATTTTTTTGGGCATTAAGCAACTCGTAAACAGTTGCACTTTACAAACTTTCCGTTCTCAAGGTATTCGGCGTTAAACATAGCCGTTAGGCGAAAATTTTATTCTAAAGTATGCTGATTTCATTGGAATTACTCTCAAAAATGCTGGAAATCCTGCCATGGTCTGGTCTGACATCGTTCAACGAAACCTTACTCAAATGAAATTTATTGGAAACGAGCAAGGTGAATCTTCGTTATGACGGCAAACCTACACTAGAAATCTTCAAGCACCAGTGCATTTCAGTTTGCGTAATAAATAAACATCTCGAATAAGTTTATTTGCACGCAGATGGCAAAACCCGGGGCTAAACCCACAAATTCACGTGAGAAAAAAGCTGAAAAACTATTTCCAGCATTGGTCCGAAATTGACGCATAAAACAAGGATTTCGAGCCATTGTGGACGCCGGCGTTGGCTCGGCCGCCCTCCCCCGGCCTGGCGCAATAAATCTGTAGCAGAGGTCGTCCCCACAATGGGCCGCTGGAGCAGCTGTGTTTGCCAGGACCAGTATCAATTTACGGCAGAAGGGTATTAATAGAGTTACGCCGACCCCTAATTGATATTGTTACGCTCAGCGGTCTTGCTGCTCGCCCTCTTCCATCGCCTCACAATCGAACTCGGGGCAGCACCGTAATTCTGTAGCGTGCGACGATGCTGCAATGACTGTGTAACTGCAGCGGAATAGAAGCAAGAGCGAGCTGCACTGACCATGTAATTTCAGTGGAACGGTAAGGTGCAGTTCCATTACAAAATAGACACATTTTTATTTCAAGCTTTTGAGACATTTGTTAAAAGTATACTAAACTGACTATGATTTTAAAATTTTCTAAGTTGGACAACGGTTGTAAAATAGATCAGAGCTTTTGGAGTATTGAAACTCGAGCAGAAAAATCATAATACTCGCGTTTGTACTTTGTGCATTACTATTATTCATTTTAATGATGTTAAGTCAATACACACATTTTACATGGTGTAATGAGATCCAATTGTTTCAGCAAACGATGGAAAGAGCGATGAATCTGAAACGCACTATCACTCCACAAGCCCACGTTTTATGTCATTTACGCATCGCGGTCGTTAAATAATTCTTCGTAATGACCGCGCTGCTAGATCAGGAACCAGACAATGTCAAACTATATTCGGGAAACCACCACACAAGTCTTGTCACTTAGTTCAGGTGAACTCTCACTGCTTTTGATCCATTCCACTATCCAATAACCAAACCGATACTAATGACTGTTTCTAATTTTGGCAGTATTCGATACTGATACAGGGATCGTGTTGTTAAATATATTTATTTAGGCAGAAGAGATTAAAAAGCATTCAAAACCGAAGCATGGCTCACCAATATTGTTCATAAGATGTCAACATCCATGAGCTCTTCACAGCGGAGTATGGTCGTGTTGTGTAAGCGAGAGCTCGTTAAACAGTGACTGAATTGTAAACATCCTATCAAAAGAATTGTCAATGTTTAATATATTCATTCAACTAATCCGAGTGAGCATAGTGTGTTGATTTCGAGTACATCCGACAGTCTCCCCCAAAATAATTTGAGGAACAAAAGTGTCCAATGTCATCGCTTACGAAAGGGAGTAGTAAAATGAATCTGATGGAGTAAATGGAGACAAAAAATCTATTATAAAAAATAAGATACCGATGCAGGTATTGAACAAATGAAAGTGATTCGAAATTAACGAAATACTTATCAACAGTATTCAAAAGCTTAAAGTAAGGAGATGGTTAAAAGTGTTTCTGCTTTTGATGGAAATTTAACATGAGCTGAATAACATGAACCTGTTCTACTGCTGATCCTCACTGCCTAAAATGAGCAATTACAATGACTTTAGACTGAAACTAGATATTTGCTGTATGATCTTGACTGCAGCGGTGCATGAAATAGAATTGAAACGGCATCTTTATAAACTGAAACGGCACTGAGCATGAAACGGCATTTTTGCTTTTTTTTAACACAGAATAATATCATAATCATACATTTTTCCAAGTTTGGGAAAATGGACAGCACATTTTCGATGTTGAATTGTATAGTTGAGTGCGAATAATATTACTACTTTAACGCGTAAAGACGCTTTTTGGGCGTCTAGGAAGCTTTCAACCGATTAACAATAAAAACTATTACATCACCTTTTAGCAAATCTTAAAGGCTAAGGCTACGAGTTAGATTCTTAGTACTCATTTTCAACTCAAAAAAGGCTGCTGAGAGGAAAATCGTCAATGAAAATAGGAAAAGGATACCAGAAAGAGAGATTAGCGAACGAGAGAGGGAGAGAAAGAGAAAGCGAGAGAGAGAGACAAGAGAGAAAGAAAGAGAGGGTAGGGGAAAATGGTGCGAGCTAATTTCAAGCTGACGGCTCGATCACAGACGCTTTACCCTTCCATTTGGTGATGAGTCATTGCGTTATTGGCGAGCGTGCAAGTAAGCTTGGCCTGATCTTCCATTAGGACCCTCGTAACAAGAGAGCTATTAGGAGGCTGTGCTGTATCCCGGCAGCCGTGAAGTCATCTATTAGCAGCGACGCTCTCATTATGCGCTCCAAGACGCGCCCATGCAAACTCAGACGGTAGTCAAAAGGTCCGTTCCGCCGTGTTAGTTCGCTGCTGCCACCACCCGCCGGTGGTACGTTGCGTTTCTGCCACCCTCCGCCGGTGGTACGTTGCGTTTCTGCCACCACCCGCTGGTGGTATGTTGCGTTTCTGCCACCACCCGCCGGTGGTACGTTCTGTTTCTGCCACCACTCGCCGGTGGTACGTTGCGTTTCTACCACCACCCGCCGGTGGTACGTTGCGTTTCTGCCACCACCCGCCGGTGGTACGTTGCCTTTCTGCCACTACCCGCCGGTGGTACGTTCTGTTTCTGCCACCATCCGCCGGTGGTGCGGTGCGTTTCTGCCACTACCCGCCGGTGGTACGTTCTGTTTCTGCCACCATCCGCCGGTACGTACGTTGTGGTACGTTGCGTTTCTGCCACCACCCGCCGGTGATACGTTGCATTAATTGCTGGGATGAGTATGAAGCCAACACAAAGCTGTCGTATGGAGAAATGTGCTACAGAGGAAAATTATGCTCGAGAATTAACCAATTAGACTTCCCGAACTTGTTTTCTGCACCTCTATGATGTTTGGTAAGCTACATTCCGAAAGGCTTCATTACGTAGTAATGCATTGAGTGAGAATATTAGCATATTCAGAGGAGACAATTTTACCTTCGGTGCTTACTTTACATCAAATTTGAAGTGTTACAAAACAATACAAAATTAGACCACAGCATAGCTACTTTTAGAGGAGAAAATTGAAGAAACAAGACTAGAAGAACTTTCTCAGCCAAAACTTTCCACTAATTTACATCGACTACACAGACGTACGATGTTCTTGCTTCCGTAGGAGCCACTCATTTTAGGGTAACCATATAGCTTTGCCCGTGACTTTGCTGATCAGCAACCCCTGGTGACTTTTATGTTTGAACTCTCTTGCGAGGCACTGTAATGCTATTCCGTCTACAGGCACCCGAAGACTGGGCATGAGAACATCAATAGAAGATTCCCGAGTACTGCGAGTGTAAAGCAAACAAGATATATTTCATGCATAATTACTCGAAGTTTAGAAAAAAGGGCATTGAATATCATGTACTGTGAATCATATGCAAATAATTTACTGAAATCAGGAGGAATCAGGAAGGAGAAAACAGATATATAATGAACAAGCAGTCCATCAGACGCAGATGTGTATTTTCCATGGCATTTTGAGTCTAATGCTATTGAGTGAAAAGAAAACATTATATATAAGAATTATTACCCCAGATTAAAGCAAATTACCCTGTCTTTGATTTTTTGCGCTTTGTGCCTACAAATTTTGATCGAATCAAGAAGCCACGCAATTTCATATATATTTAATTCTCTTTCCTTGTAACTGAAAACAATTGATTTACTATTACAATTTTTATACGTAGATTTTCATAAAAGAAATGTAAATAGATTCACCAAGCACTGAACTGACTTAATTGGTCGTTCTGTTACCAACCTCGTTTTTATTTGAATGGAAATGTTGAATATAAACATCCGTTTAACAAACACATTAATTTTAATGTTAAATTTAAACGTGCGTTTAAGAAGAATATTCAGGAAATGTTTAATCTAAACATCGTTTAAGAAGGATGTTAAAATGAAACCTGCACCATACATTGTCTTGAACTTCATTATTCCACATAACTTTATCATTTTGTTGAGAACTAGAGAGCACACAAGAATGTTGCCGCACACGAGACTCGCACACCGTTACTTTGGGCGTAAAGTTCACCGGTGTGTCCGGGGCAGGCAACGACGAACTCAGGAATTCAGGGCCGGCCTTTTACAATGACGAGTTCAGAGCGGCCCGGAAAAGGAACATTTTTGAGAGATATTACAAGGCTTGTGAAGTGCCAGTCACGAGGCTGGAGCGGCAGCAGAGCGTGAAATAATTTCAGTAGCTGCCATCTCTGTGCACAACGCAGCCGGTGCTTTGCTCGAGTCTCTTCCATCTTATACAGCATGTCTTGAAAGCAATTAAAATGCTCATAGAACGAAGAAAAAAAGGATGAACAATAGTTCGCTCCGCAGTATTGAATCGTTGCTACCTAAAGGAAAATGAACTAAAACCTACAAACTAAGATGTGCTAAATCTGAAATGAACTAAAATCTACAAACTAAGTTTGCTTGTGTCTTATAAAATTTATGTTGCTGGTGGTGTAGCCAAAACGCTGAGTGTTATGCTGTAGGGCTCATTGCACAAGTTCCGTACGTCATGTGACCGAAAAATTAATACTACCGAAAAATTAAAATAAAAGTAAATGGAGGGTTTTTAAGACCAAAAGGAAGATGTGATGCTCTCAAATACAGGTGATCTGCGTACAATAAATCAGAACATGTCTTTAAAAGCCGGAGATGTTCTGCAAGAAAGTTCAGTCAGAACACGCGTTGATAGTCACATCGCATGGTCATGATATTAATTTATTTTTATTGTTTGAAAGATTTGAAAAATTTTGAAAGTATTAAAAGATTCATGCGCTACAAACATGGATGCTGTTATTGATGAGACACGAGGGTAAACTCAATATGAACTAGTAGACAATATCAGTATTGCAGGGCTCTGAGGATTCTGTGAGAACCTATCATGAGAAACATAAATTCTGAAATTCAGTGAGGAAAATTTAGCAGTAAACTAATGTTTCTAACTTTAAATAGTTCACAATGTAAGACAAATAGTGCTTTTATCGAACTTTTATTTGATCTTTTATGGCTTATTTATCAAAAATGCATTTCTCACTTAATAGTTTTTTCTTGATTTATTACCCGTTCAAACCGCTGTTTTTTTATGTCAGCAATATTTTGAACGAAGTCTGTGAGTTATCAGTTCAATGAAGGATTTTTAAAACGATTCTGCTGTAGATCTAATAAGATTTATTATTGAAAACTTGAATAAAAATTACGGAAAAAATGGAAGATAATAATTAACGTTAGCACCGTGGGAAAAGATCGTTCCAAAGCGCGTAAGTGCACCAAGTCTGTTTTGTTTCTTGCATTATAACACAATAATTGGATAAATATCGTCCATACGGAAAACAGCAGTAAGGGATCTCACTTTGCAGGCTTTGAACATCACATCATGTAGGTGAAAATTTAATAGCAGTATCTTCAATTTGAAAAATCGTTTCTGGTCTGTCCTGTTCTTCATGTGTTTAGAAATAAAATAGGACTACGTTCACTCATATTCAGGTCATGGTTTTGAGTTTTTATTGCCGGAGTAACTGTTGAAATGATTATTCGTATGATATAAAGCTCGCTTTGAATTTGGCTTATTCTCAGTGTTTAAAATGCTCTAATTGGTTTCCATCTCATTTTCCCTCTTGATTGGACTTCCAATTGAGTTTGACAAGTGCTTGTAGCAGCTCATAAATTAAAGTGCAAGAAAACTCATCTTTAGTGGGACCTTATTTAACAAGTCAATGAACAAAAATATTTCAAACGTTTCGACCTCCTGGATCATTTTAACCTGAAAACGAATAGAGAGAAAACCTTGTTAAATGTCAAATGTAAATTAAAATATATCAATCAAGGAACAAGAAAAACAAAAAAACACACAAAAGAAACAACTTACTGATAAAAAAGTAAAATGCTCAGTATCACTATTACATTAGTTGTAAAGGGAAAGCTGATTGCATTTCATTTTGAACCTTTTTTCTTTGAAAATATAATAAGATTCTAAAATGCATGCTGAGATTTATTTGATTAGATGCAGATTCTTTAAAATCGCCCAATCGAACAGGAAGTAAACCATTGTAGATGTTTCTTGTCCATTTTAGCAGCTTAAATTTATATGTGAAGTTAACAAACATTATTTATGACTGACTCATTTGGACTGATTTGGATAAATTTGGATGGGGTGTTGATTGTGGCCTACTGTCGGCTACCCTCCTATGGGGAGGAGAGGCCTGGTATATGATGATGATGATTTATGACTGACACTCACTGTGTCAACAAAATCATGGGAAATTAGCTGTCGAGATTGTTATAAAAAGAAATCTGAATGACTGGAGGGAAAAAATTTAGGCACTACCAAAATTATGTTTATTATTTTGTGTCATTCACAGGGCGCGCATAAGTGCTGTACCTCTTTTCCATTAGCTGTAGAGTGATGAGATGCACTAAATCAGCCCAGTGACGCAACCATGATGAAACTTGTTTTGTTCATAGGGTAAGCGAGAACTACCTCAAGTCTCAAATGGCATCGGCAAGACCCATAAGAGCTCTTTTCAGACGTTGTCGAAAAACGAAATTCTTCCTGAACATTGCCATGACGTTTAAAATTTCTTCGATCCCTAACCTTTCAGACCTAAAATACTCAGGTTTGACAGCAATTATCAAGCATACATATAGAAATAAGTACTATTTGTAAATCGAACTTCAATATGTATTGTAGGAAATTGAAAATCTAAATTACAAAATTTCATGTTATAACTGGTGTGGGCTAGCCTTCATTTGCAAGAAACTACTCCACTCCATTCCAGTGGACAAATCAGAAAAATTGGTTTGAGGTTTGGCTGAAACCTGTTCTTTACGAAAAATTAAACCAGATTTCGTAAATGACAGAACAAAAGTAGCACGAGGGATACAAACATCGTACATGAGGTATTCAGCACACGAAAATTCTTCCTTCCAAAACATAAATTACTCTCTTCCAATGCATGAAAAACAAATCTTGTTTATGTTCCTTTATTTTGAGCACATGCTTGTCGTAACCGCATTTATTTATTCCGTTAACAACTACCATAATCAGACAAGTAACCGAACTCCAGGCTTCAGCCCTGGGGGATATGATGTGAGTCTCAGCGCACGAATGAGAAGGATTCGTTTATGGTTATAGGTCATTCAGGCTGCTAATAAATTCGGATGAGATCAGCAACTGAGACCTGATCACATGTGGCGACTTGCATCTCGCAGGCCATAAATAAGGCTGAGATCAACTATTACGACTATATTAGAAAACATCAATGCAGCATTAGGCGAGCGGCTAAAAATAGGGTCTAAAGAGGGAGGCTCGGTCAAACAAGAAGAGCAAACACACACACTAAACATACGAGCATACAACAGACTAACGGGTATGTACAAAAGCGTCCAAGGCCTGCCGTAGAGGGTACGGAGTACGCTTGTGCGGTATGCATTTACACTTACATACCTGCATGAGAATGTAGTGGGAAAACTGGAAAAATGTACATCAGACGATACATTTGTAAAGAAGATAAATTGATTTTAATGCAACGCAGTCGCTTGACAGTGTCCAAACTTATGAGGGAGTTAATATTTTAGACGATAAAACATGGCTGCTACTCAGAATGTTAGGAGAAATGCATCAAGCGAGGAGATCAATGCATGTCTCATTTAGTATGATGTAATCCTTTTCATTTAGTATCATGTAATCCTACTCATTTAGTATCATATAATCCTACTTATTTAGTATCAAATAATCCTACTCATTTAGTGTAATATAATCCTACTCATTTAGTGTAATATAATCCTACTCATTTAGTATCATTTAATCCTACTCACTTCGTATCATATAATCCTACTTATTTAGTATAATATAATCCTATTAATTTAGTATAATATAATCCTACTAATTTAGTCTCATATAATTCTACTCATTTAGTATCATTCAATCCTACTAATTTAGTATCATATATTCCTACCTCTGTTCAGAGTAGCCAGAGAGATGCTGCCTGGCACATTCTGTATGGAGAAAGAAGATTAAGCACACAGTATAAGCAAATTCATACGATAATATTGAATTGAATTGGGAATTTTAGTACGCAAAGGCGATGTGTGCGTAAGTTCAGAGCGTAATACAGGCCCATAAGAACGTAATTAATATGTACACTATACCCGAATATGTAATTGTTTGATTTATTCGTAAGTAAAGGTACGAAATTAACACTTTGACTGCGACGTGCGCCACCGGTGGTACACGGAGGTAATTTTCATAATGCTGCTGACCGACCAGTAGTCGCAAAATCAATTTTCATAAATATTTAATCAAAGCTAAATGATGACACGATCCAGTTCATGTTTGGTATTTTCCAAATAGTTTACTTCAATTGACTTAAAATTTGTGTTTGGTGTTGAACTTAATATTTAGTTGCCGCAGTCAAAGTGTTAATGGACACATAACGCACAAAGGGACGTAATTAAGGCGTATATTAGGCACCGAGGAACGCATTTGTATTCAGTATAAGGTAAGCTGCGCAATAAACTGCGGAAAATTCATTTCTTTTTCCTTCATTTTCGACAAAAGAAACTAAAATGACAGAAATTATGTTTACACCCACACGTACACAAAAATGACTATTTCGTTTCTGTTTTTTATTCGTAGTTGACTACTGTCACAGCGATTTATTTCAAACTACCTTTGTAACCTAATGTGAGGCACGCATTTGCAAAAAAAGACATCGACCAAACTACCATTATTACTCCTCACATGTGGACGATGGGGCAATATAAGAAATAATAGATTTAACTGGACAATATTTCCGTGTAGTTAATTCAGTTCGAAATATTCATTAAAATGTTTAATACAAAGCCAGAACACTTAATTACTGTTCGAATCAAAATCCTGAAGAGAGAAAAATAAGACATTCAGGATGCCCATCGCGTTGCGAGTACTGTAATGTCTGCTACTAAGCCCTTCTAAGCCTTAATTTTACATCTGGAGCGCATAATTTTTGGCTACATAGGTTTGCTCGCCATCATACAATAATTATTGGAATCTGTACCTCCATTTGAAATCAACTGTTGCTTAGAGTCTTGACGTGTTCAGAAATGTGTTACATCAAAACTGCATAGGACTTTGCTTGGAAAAATACTCCAGCATCAGCGAAACTACAGCAAGACTTAGTTAAAGAGCTGCATAAATCTTGCTTGACAGAGTTGTATATCAGGTCACACTACAACAAAAAAGATCAATCGCAGCGCTAACTTATTAAGCCTTTTTTTTGTACGTTCGAGTTCATGACACACATCATCAAGACTCAATGCTCTTTAGAAAATACGTTATCTTCGTTACACACTTTATGAAAATAGACTGGCATGCACATATTTTAACTCCTTTCGTGATCGTTTCCTCGCTAAGTAATATAATTGACGAGCTAGTGTGCTTCGAGTTTTATGAAGCCTTTAACGGCATAAAGTTGCATTTGTACTTTCGCCCCACTTTCGCCAAAGCTAACAAACTTCGCACAAGCTTTTTGAATTCAGTTTCCCAACTTTCATGCTTTAGATTACTAGCACTACCTGTTTTTCTAACAAGACCTCCGTCGTAAATAACGTACAACATTTGCAGAGCGATCGTGAACGCGTCTGGCAGCCCGACGTTCAGTTGTTCGTATGGCAGAACAGCGCAGGCGTGACGATTGCCTATTGTTGTCAAAAAGCGGCCGAAAGCATAGCCAGCTTCCGGGCCAGGATTTATGCCTTCACGCTCTTTACTCAAAACTAATTGCACTGATGCTCTAATGGCTCATGAATTATTTTTGTATAGAATAATTTGTTCAGCAAAACGAAGGAACCAACGGCTGAGGAAGAGTGTACATCTGTGCAGGTTTCCCACAACGGGAGCTGCAGGCAGCTACCGATATAGCCTACGAACAAATAAATACATTTTGGGTTTTATAGGTTTCCTGAATGAGTTGCTCTGGCCTGGACAAACTCTGAGTGAAACGGTCTCTATCTAACATCTTTCATTCAATTTAACTTTCCCGGGAAAACATATCATATGAGACAAACTATAAAACATTGCGTTCCGAGGAATATAGATTACCGAAAATTGTTCCAAACAATGTTTAAGTATCCACAACAAGAAGCGTGAGTGTGGAGTTCATGTAAAAAAAATGCGAGTAATTTGATTTTAGGTTATGCACATATTTCCTTGGCTGATAAATAGCACAAAAAAGTCAGTTAATGACTAAATTCTCTATCTATGAAGAAAAAGTACTGAGAACTAGGGAACAGGAAAAGAAGCAGAAAAGTTTTTGAAAGATTACGAATGTTAAGCTCATGAAAACCGACGTAAAAGATAAATTTACTAGAAACGGTGGTTGATATTTGTGATGGGTGATAAAATAACGTACACTTAATTTTTATTATCCTAAAAAACGAACATGTAATTTATATTAAATTAAAAACTTAACTTTTTATTTTTCTCAGAGATGGACCGACTTAAATATCGCAATTGTTAGCAACTGCAGGGAAATATATCAGCTCTGCACAGCATTTAATAGAGGCAGCGCACTCAGTGCTAGACGAGAGTTAATTAAGATGACGTGCTAATTTATAAATTAATTATTCGTGTCACTTTCACATTGGGGCTGCCAATGGTGGTGAATAACTGAAATCCCTTTAATTTTGCCAATTTTACTTTCCAGTTACCATTGGTGGTGAATAACTAAAACGCCTTTAATTTTGCCAGCATCACATTCTGGTTACCATTGGTGGTGAATAACTAAAACGCCTTTAATTTTGCCCGTATCACATTCTGGTTGCCATTGGTGGTGAATAACTAAAATGCCTTTAATTTTGCCCGTATCACATTCTGGTTGCCATTGGTGGTGAATAACTAAAATGCCTTTAATTTTGAAGCTAACCTGTTTCATCAGTAAAAATAAACAATAACGCTGTTTTTTCATTCAATTTGGTTATTAGAAAGACTCAGTACACATTCTTGTGGAATACATTTAGTCCATTTTATGAAAGTTTCAGTTTACGCAAACTAAGTAATAAAGATCCAAAGCTGTTTTGATTATTGGGAAGGACACTTACAGAATCACTTATTATTTCCATTCTTATTCGTGCTTCACACTTTATTTTAAAATATATCTATTGATATGTCCTGATGCGGGGCAAAATCATGAAGGATTTACGATTGAAAAAGTTTTTTTGAAACGTTATCGATGGCGAGTTCTTGGTTGAACAAACGCTGTAAAAAAAAATTTTCAGATAATTTTGAGCTGGTTTCTTCCCACTTCACAAGTTACATTTTCTTTCCTCTGCGATCTCCCGAATAAAAAGTTTATTTTTCAGGCTCTTTAACACTTCACAATGTATCCTTCTCTAAAGGTGTATTTAGGTCAGACGATAAAGTACGCGAGTGTTTATTCTTCTGGTCAAAGATCACAAACAAAATTTCAAATTCATTAAGACTCTTGGACAACAAGAGCGCAAACACGATCCTATCATTCGACCGTTGATGCGGATACCAGCACGTTTACAGTAATGACATTCACATCAAACGGTTAGCTTCCTCAACAATTCATAAGCAGCAGCTATAGATCAATTAGTGAAGTCAAATGGTGGTTCTTAACTCAGCCGTCATCAGCGAAGGCGATAACGAGCAAAAGCCTCGTTACGAGTTCGCAGTTGATTATGTCAAGCAACTTTCAATAATCACGGGCAAGGATCCATTAATGATAAGACCTGCTACCACCGTACGCGTGTTGGCATAGCCCGTGCCGCAACTCCGTTGAGATCTGACGGCACAGCTTCGGGCCGCACAGGAAGAATTTTAATTATTCTTTTGATACAAGGCGGTCCACAGTTCTTGGAGAATCCATCAAGAAGTAGGTGAATTGGAGCACAAAGTTCGTCTTTCAATTAACGGAACGTTGTTGTGTCCGAGAAGTGTCCACGAACTCAAATGTGTTGATGAGCTCAAACAACTCAAAGAGATGTGCCAAAGTTAAGATCTACACAAAGATAAATTAAGAACTAAACAATACTTGCTTATGAAGAGCAGTTCACCTTAATGTATATTGCTTTTCTGAATGATTTGCCTTTCACTTAAATAATGACGCAAAGGGCAGTGCTCTTGGAATTTCGAGTAACCGTTCTGCGTGGGAAGTCAGGGCAAAATATCCAACAAAGTTACCGTTAATGTATATGAAGTTAGTGATAAACATTCAACAAAGTCAGCAGTAAACAGTACGTGATGTCAGCGGTAAACATTTCACAAAATAACATGTAAAGCACGTGAAGTCAGCGGCAGCATTTTGTCAACAGTATGTGGAGTCAGCGGTAAACATTCTTCAAAGTCAGCGGTAAAGTATGTGCAGTCGCCGGTAAACATTCCACTAAGTCAGGAGGAGACAGTACGTAAAGTCAGTGGTAACATTCTAGTCAGCGGTAGCATTGTGCAGTAAGTAGTACCTGAAGTCAGCGCTAACATTCTACATGAAAGAGTATCATAAGTCGGCAGTAACATTCTACAGCAAACAGTGCCTGAAGTCAGCGGTAATATTCAACAGTGAAAAATACCTGAAGTGATTCAAGAATATTTCACGAGTTATCGTTAGAGTATGTGAAGTCAGCGGTAACCTCTTTAGAAAGTGAAGGGTATCCATTTACCGCATCACCGAAAAATAGCGTAGAGTAATAGCGCTTACCTCTGGTAAGTCAGTGATGAACTCTCTCATGGTTTCCCCTTTCTTTGCAAAATTTACTACCGAATAATCATAAATAGTCCTGTGTTTCCATAACTACCGTGTCATGAAGGAAAATTCACGAAAATCAAAGCTACTTGGAAGACTACTTGGATTCGAATCACAACGTCGTTTTTCCTTATTTCTCTGTTATGTATGATAGGTGACAAGAAATAACCGTTTCCTTGATAAAAAATGAGGTAGAGTTAAAATAGCTGCAGTGATACCAAACGAATATGTCACCTAAACTATGTCGAAAAGTTAATCGAGGCTAAAAGATGCACAAAAAATTTTAAATTTTGGAGTAAAATTAAAATCGCACGAGAACAGGAGTGATATAGCAGCACCAAGTAGGCAGTTCTCTCAAGCAGAATGGTGTGAAAGACATCAGAAAATTTGAGAAACTTGGTGTAAACGAAACGCAAATTTCCAGGATTTATTTAGAGAAATGACCGTCAGTGCAAATAGCGCGTCCAATTTTTTTTAAGAACATTCATTGTTGACTCACATTTTTTCCAGTGATCGACATTAGACCTCGTGCCAGAACTTCTTTGGTCTATATAACATCACTCGTTCGAATTACACTTTACACTAACGCTTGCAAATACATTTGATGGCATTAGACTGATGGCATTAGACCAAAATACGACAAATCATTTGAAAATTTTAATCGCTTGGAAACTTTAATTGAGCTACTTATTGAGCTTACAATTACTACAGCAGTTACGTAAAAAATGTGCGATTGGTGCACCCAACTTGCTTTCACAAATCTTTACTAATAATGTCACGCTACTGAGATTTATTGTTCACTCCTCGAGCGCGTATGCCGCATGTGCCTCCCGGGTATGAAGATGCAAGTAAATATTTTACTGAGTAGGAAAAAAGAAATGGTATATATTTAATTTTCGCGCTGAATTTTCATTTTGGGATCGTATTTTTTTCAACGTACTATAAAAGCATGAAGAAAATATTTGATATTTTTCCTCTAACGGAAAGCTACCTCAGCCAAATCAATCCTTGTGTGATTAAATCTGAGACTTCGTCATCAAAAATTCTCCCACCATGACGTGCAGAAAGTCCATGAAGATGATTTAACACTATCTTCATTTTATTTTTATTCCACCAATATTTCTACCAAGCCAGTGAACAGCCGATCTGGAATAAATAATCGGTGGCAGTACATCATATTTTTTGTAAGATAATCAGTGTAGGGAGGCAAAAAATGAAAGAAGGACTTCCTATCCACTAACAGCTCCAGGTATCGTTGTTGATAGACTTGCGATAATTATTGTATAAAATTGTAAATAAAAGGTGCCAGTGCAACACTTGTTGTGTACAACGATCTTTTTACGTTTATTAGTTTTGCATATCATTTTTCCCTGTAAATTCTGAGAAACAACCATTGAATAGATCACTTGATCACCCCGATACTTGTGCGACAGAGAAGGTGGCTTTGACCTTCAAATAAAGTATACTGAGTGTCCAACATACTACGATGCGCACCGCGAACAACGATACTCGCGAGAGAAATTTGTGCGTTCTCGTTAAGCTGATCTTAGAAGTTCAGCAAAATCCAATAATGAAATTATTGATCAGAATGACGGGAACTTTCAGGGAGTCTGAAATTTAGAGAGGGGAGAACTCAATTAAATGACGACCGTTCAAATTGACGGTCTTGGTAATCGCATGGTAAACAATTTGAGTTGTAAATTCCCTCGCATGATAATAGGTAAGCATCATTTTTCATCAGAAAAAAAGCGAAAGGTGCAGCTCCTGAAATCAAAAGAAAATATTGAAAAAAAAATTTAACTGCTATTCTGAATACGGAGATGCAAGCTTTGAATCCTTTGGAAATTTAATCCGAGGGTGAATGAGTATTTAGATCATAAATTGAGTCGAACTAGGAGAGTTCTAACAACGAGTGAAAAAATGTGCTGTAGAAACTGACAATCAAAACAAATCACAAATCATTTGATAATTTTAATTGCTTGGAAACTTGAAAAATTGAACTACTTATTGAAAACATTTGAATAGAAGTGAAAAATTCAAAACGAAGATGAAACGAGCATGCGAGAAATTGCTCCTGATTATTTTATTCAGTAACGTACTGTCATGCCTTTCTCCGTCTTTAAGTCATTTGGGTTTTAGCCCGCCATTTAAATGAACCGCCTCTCATTTGACTGTGNGACGTATTCAACCGCGCCCAATACATACTCCTTCCAAGTCCGGCGTTTTTCTCTCCCGGGAAACTACGGGGAATAAAGGGCGCGACACGTACCCATAGAGGATGGATGGCGTCGTTATTTCCTAGCGCACTTGCCTTTTAGGTTAAACTCGGATGGTGGAATTCTAACCAGTAGCTAAGAACACTTTTTATTTTCGGAAACAGAACAATTGAAGAAAGTTGTGAGTAGCCAAAATTTGTCACCCCTTTAAAAATACCATGCGACACTCCAAAATGCGACGTATTTTAGAGAGGTACAACATGACAGTTCCAAATCAGCTATGCTGCACTCATAGTTCACTCAAGAGAAAGCAAGAATGTGATGACTATGACTGGCTCAACTGCAAAACATTCGACAGAAGACACGCAATTTTTCCCTTAGCCTTCTTGTTTTTGACTTTCTTCGCGCCAGGTTATAATTAGTTGACGAAAATTGTACCTTCTACGAGTACATGATTGGCAACAATTCAGCAACAATTCAGCAAACACGGTCGTTAAAAAATGAAGAAATAAATGTCTGCAGGAGCCGATTAATTTGGTCTGCTTGTCAATTCAGCACGCACGAATGTTAAAATCCAGGAATAAAATACCTCTTCGGGAACTGATTAGTTTAGTCCACTCAGCAATACAACAAACACGAATGTAAAATTAAAGAATTGAATACATCTGTCATAGTTGATTAATTTAGCCTCTTTGCCAGTTCAGGAAACGCCAATGTCAAAGCAAATACTTTGCTGGGTTTAGGGTCATTCTTTTAAGTGTTCATACGGGTCGCTAACACCGACAAGCTCTACTTTAGATATATATATATGCTCGTGTCAGGTTCATAGGGAATAAAAAATTGTAAATTTTGGTAAGACTAAAAAAAACATATTCTTATTTCTAGCAACATAAGCGATACTCCTACCCCTAAAGATTTAAAGTATTTAACAAATTACAACATCTTACATGGATATATAAACGGAAAATGAACAAAAATGACTGATTAGGAAAAAGAGAGTTAACAAATACAAGTGATTTGAATAAAAGCTCAATGCTAAGCAACACTCACGAAACTAATGAATATGCACGCAACACATCCTTCCTTTTGTGCATCTGCACGCCATTAGAAGGTGAATAGATCTCTCGTATTGATCACTAAAGATCGTCAGGGCGATCGCTAGGGTTTTGCATACCTTAGCAGCTCCTCTGTTGTAGAAGAAGTAGTGAAGAAAGGGGCCCCTCAAAAGTATATGTATTTTAATATTAAAGAAGTAGGGAAGAAAGAGGTCCCTCAGAAGTAAATGTATTTTAACAATGAAGAAGTAGTGAAGAAAGAGGTCCCTCAAAAGTATATGTATTTTAACAATCAAGAAGAAGTAGTGAAGAAAGAGGTCCCTCAAAAGTATATGTATTTTAACAATCAAGAAGAAGTAGTGAAGAAAGAAGCCCCTCAAAGTTATATGTATTTTAACAATCAAGAAGAAGTAGTGAAGAAAGAGGTTCCTCAAAAGTATATGTATTTTAACAATCAAGAAGAAGTAGTGAAGAAAGAGGCCCCTCAAAATTAAACGTATATCAACAATGAATAAAAAGTGAAGAAGAAAAGGGCCCATAGAAAGTAACCGTAAATTAGCTGTGAAGAACTTATTGAAGAACAGAGCCCCTCTAAAATAAACGTAAGGTAACAATCCACACCCATGAGAACAAAATTAGATGATATAGGATCACTAGATATCCTGACGAGACTTTCATTTAAGGAGCGAGTTTTAATAAGTACGATGAACGCTGTTCACACAAAGCCTCCCTCCGTTTCCGCTGCTTGGCTGCGCGATCCGAGGTTTATTAAAGGGAAATGAACTGCGAGGAAATCAATTACAAGTACCTGATGTGGCTGCTCCTATAGCAGCTGCTCACGTCTCTGCTTCCAGCAATCACGGCACTTTCCCAAGCTTTATCTTTTCTTATATTCAGGTTGTTATCATATAAGAACCCCTACACTGTCATGTCATTCGAGAAACTTTATATTGTTGTGTTATTCGAGAAACTTTATATTGTTGTGTTTTTCGAGAAACGTTATACTGTTGTATTGTCATTCGATAAGAGTTACACTGTTATGATATCATCATTCGAGAAGCGTTACACTATGTTATCATCATTTGGAAAACGTTACACTATCATATTATCATCATTCGAGAAACACTGTACTGTTCTGTTATCATCTTTCGAGAGGTTTACACTGTTATGTTACCATTCGAGAAGAACTGTTATATGCCAATGTTCATTATTCCCCTGAACAAGTTAAGTAAGGCTATAGTAAATTGAAAGTTTGCTGGCCACACAAGCCTGAAGAGAGCTGTTGAGTTGGCGTATTGTAATAACAAAATTCCCTTAAAAACATTATTTTTCTGAATATTAATACGTTGACTAAGCTACTGCAGTCGCCATGGTTGATTAGCCCCTGTTGTTAGTAGAGGCATAGGTCACTGATTCAACTGCTCGAATGCATTTCTATCCTTTATAAGAAGAGTGAAGTATATAATTGCAAAATAACATAGGATTTCATACGCTAAAATCATTTTAGATAAAAGTTGTGAAATAATTGGTGTGCTATTCATTGATACCGGTACGTGAATGAGCAATTTACCTGGTGGGGCTCATATGTCGCAAAATAGTAAACTTGTTAGGTTAATTTTATTTTCAGTGATGGTGAAGATTTAATTACTGTTTAATGAAGTGAAGAAAAATAAGTAAAAACGCAGTCTGTACCGATCTTAACAATGGGAATATTTGTCTGATTTAAAAATTGGCAATATCTTTTCAATGCTGGAGAAAAACAACTCAGATGGATAGGAAGATCACGGAAATTAAAAAGCATGCCTTAGAAAAGAAAGAATGTCAACAATAATTTATTTGAAGTTTTTTTGATAGTAATTTTAATTTTCACGTTTTCATATTTCCATTTTTTTTAAGTGAGTAAAACGTATTCAAGTTTTAGTCTGTACAACTTTGCAAGCCTTTTTAGAAATTTCTTAAAAGAATAAAAGCCAACTCTGCACAAGATCTTCCGTTAAAGACGAAAAGTGCAGTCGTTCCGTATTACTTTTCTCACGGTTGGTCGCACAAGATCGCACTGGACTCAAATTGCTTGGCTGTGTGTGAATTTGAGTTGATAGCTTTCTTGCGAACCGTTGACGCACTGTGTTATGCTCTAGATAAGAGTCGTAATCTTCGAGTACGCCGTGTGTTTTTCTAATAAAGACTGAGAAGCCGTTAAGGCTTACACATTTTTATTAAGCAATGGTCAATTTGAATCATACTGACAACGTCAATAAGTGCGTCACACACAAGAGAGATATATTACGTCAGTCATTACACCAGCAAATTAGAACGCTTCCTCATTTGCACTATTGCCTCTTTTTTGTACATTTTGGACCATTGTTCTCGTCTTCTCGACATTACTTTTTTCTTTAAACTCCTTGATTTACACATCCCTAGTGGTCTAAATAAATAAATCTTATACTGCAAAATTTTGCTCAATGCATATGATTAATTTTTTTTTTCCTGTTCAACCACTATTTTAAATCATTCTGTTTGGTATTTTATTTAGAGTGTACCATAATATATTTATAGACATAAACAACAACAAAACATTGCAATTCATTATTTTAAACCAACGATCGACTTTAGATATTAGTACCATTTTTCAGACTACTCACTTGCAATAACTATGATAGCGTTCAAACATTTCAATTTTTAAATAGCGATAAAAATTCACCTATCGAAAGTGGGCTGTAGAGGGCGTCAAGTAACGTAATGCGAAACTATTATTGGAAAAATTCCCGATGTTTATGGAAAGCAAGAACTTGGCGTACCGAATGTAACGTGTTCTTTATTAAAAGAAACATGAATGTACTTGAACATTTAAATGTCAAGCATGAGCGCATCATCAGTTACGTAAAATCAAAATTATCTGAAAAATAATTAATCCGTGCATTTATTTTATGAAATATAACTCGTTGTCAACACACGGCTTCACAATTACAATTGCTAGTCAAAATGAGTCGAAAAATTTTAAGCGCTGAGAGAAAAAATTCAAGTCACTCACAGGAATGGTGAATGCCTCAATGTAACTTGAGACAAAGATCGCGATTCCATTAAATGAAAACACGTACGGACACACGGTTGAAATGATGGCTGAGAAATATGACAGAGAAATGATTGTAAAGTATAAATTGATAGTTTGAACTCCCGAAGTCTTCGTTAACTGCTCGAGATAACCATGGTAGGAGGGCAAGGCATCTCGAACACAATATTTACTTTAAGAACAAGCGAAGCTAAAACCCAAATATTGCGTCCGTCACCCTGAATATTGAGGGCTTGCATATCCTAAGCATTATTTGGAAAGGAAATTGCAGACGATTGCATACTTTGATTAATACAACCATGAACTAAAACATTCAAGATTTCTGAATTTTCTCTGCTAATAATCTCATTGCTTTCAATATGAGACGCAGAAACTGATCTATTAGCACTACATGATTTAGAAATCAATCGGAAAACTGAAATTGTTGAAAAATACACATACGCCCGAATGATATTCACATTTTACTTGAATTTTGCTAGCAAAGAGCCGCACCAAAACACGCTCCTGCTGTGAGTCATGTGTTGGATAGAGAAATTGAGGTAGAGAAGCGATGCGATAAGTCATCATTGGATATCTATCGATTAGACTTTAATGTCCATCATGCGAAACAATTGTCGTCGTGTCCTTACGAAAGACGTAAAGTGAGCGTGTTTGTCACTGCGTGTCAATGTTTGCTGGGCTTGTGTCGCGCGACTATGATGGATGCGCAGCAAACAGGCGAGGGCGATGTCACCAAAAAGCGAATTACTCGTCCGTCAGGCAGGGCTGGAAGTCACGTTATACTCACCGTGTAATTATTCAGAACTCTCATGTCCGTAGAAAGTTCTCAAAGTGAAATTTCATGCAGTTGAATGTGTCAGAAAAGAAAAAAAGTCATATGAATCATTTTGGAAGAGACAATAAGAGAATGGGCGCATAAGTTCCAGTATTTGAGTACAAACAGTGCTTTTGCGAGCGTAATTGAGCAGCAAAGGTCGAGACCGGGCACTCTGTAGTGTTCCTTCAATACAGACCCGAGCTGAGTGTCCATCGAAGCATAATCTCTCCATTGTTCGCAAGCGCTCAGGTTACAACGTGTCATTTCTCACGCCGCGTATTTGTTGGGCAAAACAGGTAACTTATTTCTTTCCGATAGATCGCGTCCGGGCCTAACGACATCGCAGGCTGATGATTGCGCGTCGGTGACCTGGAGGAACCGTTGTGTCTTACGCCAGTTTACTGCCCTCGTCTGCTGCCTTACGCCGCTTTACTGCGCTCGTCTGCTGCCTTACGCCCCTTTGCTGCCCTCGTCTGCTGCCTTACGCCACTTTGTTACCCTCGTCTGCTGCCTTATGCTACTTTACTGCCCTCGTCTGCTGCCTTAGGCCCCTCTGCTGCCCTCGTCTTCTGCCTGACGCCACTTTACTGCCCTCACCTGCCACTTGACGCCAATTAATTGCCATCGTCTGCTGCCTGACATCACTTTACTACTCTTGCCTACCACTTTACGGCCCTTTACTGTCCTCGTCTGCCGCTTTACCCCACTGTACTACTCTCACCTGCTACCTTACGCCTCTTTACTATCCCCGTCTGGCGCTTTACCTCAGTGTACTGCTCTTACCTGTATTTTAATGACACTTTACTTCCCTCGACTGCTACCTTACGCCACTGTACTGCTCTCATCTGTAGTTTTATGACACTTTGATGCCCTCACCTACTTCATAGAGCTTTTTAACTATTCTTGCCGTCCACCTTATGCCACTTTTCTACAATAGCAAGTGCTTGGGATGAATAAATGAGAAAATTATCACTCAATTACTATGTCACCGGAATCGGCAAGGAAAACCTGGTAATATTCGTTTGCTAATTGAATGCGTAAAACACATCAAATCAATGAAAAAATATGCTCAAACTTTGTCACAGTCTGCGTGCTCTCTCACAAAGTTTGAAAACAGAATTAAATTGCCAGTGGAAACATTCTTTCATGGGAATTCGGAAGTAAAAGGAACAGCTAATTTTGATGATTTTGAGTAGGAAGCTTTAAATGATATTTATTAGGCCAAAAAAAGGAAACGTCTTCTGAAAAATCGTGCGGCCTTCCATTTGTCATACAACCATAGGCTCAATTTTATCACAAAGTATCTGTTCACAATTTTTTTCGTAAATTATAAGCCTGTACTACCAAATGTATTTTAGAGATCACCTCATGCTAAATGCCAACCGGACGTTTCGTAATTTTATTATTAATTTCTTCATCGGTGGAAATGAGAGCAGCCATTTTGAGTGCGACAAGAAAATTCAGCATCAGTAGTCACCTTTAAAATTCATTTTCTCTCAGACGATGATATCTGGAAAGTTCAAATGGGATTTGAATGTGCAATGGCACTCATTTTCTGTATTTACAGCAATACACCACAGGAAATTAGGGTTTAGCTCCAAGCTCATGTTTCGCGGCTGGGATTTAGAAACTTAACTTCAGACTCCGGCGAAAAAGTTATTAGACAACAACATTGAGGAAAGTTTGCGCCGATATCTAAATCCGTATCTAGAAAAACATGTGCTGATGAAAAAATCAACATTCAGCAATATTTAGTAAAGAATATATAGACAGTTCTTTTTCTAACTTCTCAACTTTGCGGAATTTTTCTAGCTCATCATGCATTAAAAGACGAAGTAAATTTCTTTTCAAATACACTAAAAAGCTCAATCTACAAAATTCTTTATCACTGTCTACTTATAAATAGACGGTGATCCAAAATTATATAGATTGAGTGTTTTAGTAAATATGAAAAGCGATGTTCTTTGTCTTTCGACGCTTGATGAACTAGAAAAATACTTTGATATCCTTCTTGGAATTCAAGAATGATTGTGTAGCTTTCCAACTCAATATAGAAAAAAGCTTATCTAGGTAAATATGTTCTCCCCTCCAAGTGCAAAGAACCCAATAATCAGCGACGATTTTCTAAATTCTTATCTCTTAATTCGACAAAGTGTTTGTGAACTACTAGCTCAAAATGCAACAAAGTTTATGTACGCATCAAACTCCACAAAGCTGGCATCGACACCACGCTCATGGACGGACCTCTACCGACGGTTGGCCGCGGCCCGTAATGCCCGTCACGCTGTAACGCTGAGACTGAGGCCGTGACATACGGCCGTGTGATGGCCGGCGCAGCGCCGCATTGTGGCCGAGGGTCCTGATTGCCGGCGGCCGAGCGAGCGCCAAGCGCGCGCCGACCGTCGGCCACTTGGTGCTCGCTCAACCGTGGCCGCCCTTGCTCCAGGGGTCGATTTGTGCTAAGATTCGGCAATCAGGTCATCGAAAATCCTTTATGCAGAGCAGATTTGAGGGCAAGGGTCAGTAATTGGCAATACTGGCGTGTTGAGGGTGCTTAGGACAGCCGGTAATTATGAGTCACTGTGAGAGTGTCTGCTAATACCCATGTAAGTTAGACGAGTTCAAGCATCACTCACGTCAGAAAGAAATCTATACTCCTGATGAAGCGGATAATGTGGCTTAGATGTAACGATAGGGATGGTGACACATCTCTCTTGTATTGATGACTGGCCAAATATTTTTAGATTTTCTGCATTTCCCTAAGAATCCGAAAAAAATTAGTAAATTAAACATATTTTGCTGTAACCGTACTCTGATAAAGATAAAATGATTATTCCGACATCGGCTGAAAATGAGATTTGTGCAATTTGAGACAGAACTCGCGATACAAGTTAAAGTGGAATCGACACAATGAACTTGGCGGAAAAATATAGTCTACCTCGTGCCAACAGTCTACGAAATTCACCATTGCGTCCCGAGACATTGGTAGTCATCTTATGTTATTGTGTTCAATTAATTCCATTTGCTGTGTGATTGCTACGTTCTGTCACAAATGTTCAGTTTTTAACTCATTTCTGGCATTGTTATCTTCCATTAGATGTTTTTGCAATTGAGATCGGACCATTTCCATCATCGTAAAAAGTGTGAATAAAAGCTAATTTAAGGATTAAATACTTCTTTGTCGGTCATACTTTTAGGTAACTATAAGATTCGGTCCGCATCACACATACAGAATTAATTTTCTTCCACCTGTGGACTACGTGATCGTGATGGACCACGAGACGTGAAATGAAATATATTTCTACCTTTCATTAAGAAAAAATTATTTGCCCGATTCACAAAACATCCTCGAACCGGATGCAGGCATTTTTTTCATGCCGTATTGCCTACATTAATGACAATTTTCAATGTCATTTAAACAAGACTACATTGCGCCGCATGACTGCAATGCAATGACACGTAGCCATGGGAACTTGTTTGTTTAATTCAAACTCCCGAGTAACTGTGGCTGGTCATGAAAACTCTGAAAAAACACAACAAATGAGTTCTTTCCAATTCTTGAGTCGAGTAAGTTGGTTGATGGTTTTTGTGATCCATGTAACTGGAAACTGTGGGCGCCACAGCGTGAGGGTCTCCACAGAGCAACGAATCATCACACTCGACCTCCGGTGACGCACATCTCAAGAGGTGACACTTTTACACGTAGTTCTTGCATTGATTACAGATTACTAAAAAAATTAGGCAGTCCCAAACAATCGATTTAGGAATATTTTTCCAGAGAAAACTTCATTTTGCTGGAAATCTCTCTTGATTAATCTGAAACAAATAATCCATCTGAAAAATAAATACACGAAATGTTTGTGGGTTAACTGGTATGGAAGATAAACGGACAATAAATAGATGCAAAAATCTTAGCCTTTCAATTTCATTTGTGTATTGGGAGTCTCTAAATACAGACAGATGATGTAAAAAGACAGGTATGACTACGGGCATCATCTAAACTAACATCAAGGCACAGTCGCATTTATGGAGGTCCGAGTGAGATGAACTCTGACAGACCAGCCGGAATTTAACTATCACCTATGAAAAATGTGTAATTGGCAGTGAACTCCCGCAAATTTACTCACACAATTAGAGTATTAAAGCAACTACCTACAGTTCGCCACGGTCTCCTCTCACAAGTGTCTCCGTTAGGGTACAGGGTGGCGCATAAGTAACGCACCCTTTTAAAAAATTAATTATAAATAAACTATGAAAGGTATAACGATAGGGTTAATTGCAAACGATAGACGAACTTTTAAAGTTTATTTACACGTCGTATCCTGTCTACGGATACCCAGTGTATATTGCGGTAATAAATCTTTAAAATTTACCTTCAAAAGGGTGCGTTACTTATGCGCCACCCTGTACAAATGCGGACACTGAAGGGCACACAATTGGCAGGACATCCTGCTGTTCGCTACAGCTAGTACTGGCAGGCATGATTACTGATAGGTCGTAACTGGCGGAGATAAATTGATTCTGAGTTACAAAAACGATGAAGTGCCAGTAAAACATAGTCCATTTTAAAGCATGTTGTAATGATTCATTGGAATTTTTACACGTAGGAGTAATCTATCGGAGTATAATCATGTTATGTGATATTGTACAACCAGCCTTGCGGGCAAAATATAATGGTCGTTTTTCTCAATTCGAACCACTTATCCAGAGCTAAAAAATTAAAAGCAAAGGAAATGCTAATAAAATTAGTCATTTTTTATTCAGACAAAACAAATAATCCAAAACGTTCCTAAGACCAGCTCCATCATCAGTTCTGTAAAATACCAAGTATTATCAATCCAACGCGAGCATAAAAAACACGGTCGATAATAAATTCTAGTCCACAAAAAAAAAAAAAAAAAAACAACAACTATGCATTGGCTATCTGAAGGGGATGCGAGCTAAGCATGTTGTTTAAAATTGGTTTTTCCTTAAAAATCTGCGAAGATTTTAAAATCCTAAGGTCAAAGTTGATGGAAGAACAGTCAATTATTTTGAAATCATCATCATAAATACTTACCCTGCACTTCTCGGCATGGCTGAGTATTGCTGAATGAGGAGGATGAGCCAGTAAGTTACCAGGACGATAACTCCTTCCGCGGTGCTCTGCCACTTTTGCGTAAATATTTCTTTCCATGTCAATAAGCTTCTACATCAAAACGAAATACTTTAGTACTGAGCACTCAAAGAGCCAATACATTTTTGGGACACCCTTTATGGCAACCACATAGCAAAGTTTTACATAAGCCAATTATTTTAGACAAGCATACGAGCGAGCTTGGGTTCGAGAGTTGGAATTCTATATTGCGATGTGCTGCTCACATGTATTTTTATTGGGCAGATAAGCCACAAAATATAAGTTTCATGTTATAATATCGAATTAAAAGCATTAAATAAATTCTGAGGTTATACGCAACCTGAAAAAAATGAAGGATAAATGTTCAAGATATGAACCATTCATTCCATCAAATCAGAATACGACAGAGTGGAAAAGGCTCGTCAAAAGGGAACAATGGATCCTAAAAATTACGAGAGAATAAATGTCCTTCTGCTATCGAAAACATTCATCTACAATATGAGCCGTTTTAGCAAGTTTGCGTACGTTCCTCATAGAAATAAGGGCTAGTGAAGCTTTGTTATTGCTCTGAATTAGGCATTACTGCTGTTATTGCGTCAGAGGTGCATATTAGGCGCACCAGCGCCAACACCAGCTGCGTCACACGGCCAGGCTGCACCAGTTATTATCAATGCCAGCCAGCTTCATCGTCTGGTGTCCATAGCAAATGCAGCTAATGCTTTCTTTTGGTCCAGCCGCCAATGCGGCCGCAAATGGAAGCGCTGCTGCTTCGTTGATTCGCCGCAATGCACGCAGCAATGCACGTTCGCTGTGCTATGTGGACTGATATTCTTTTGCAGACTGTTACACCGTATAAGTTATATCACACGTTGGATGCGTTAAGCTTTGCTGTGTGGACTGATATTCTTTTGTAGACTGTTGCGCCATATAAGTTATATCATACGTTGGAGCGTTACTGCCTTAAATTGTTTGTTCTCTACACTGCACGCAGCAATGTACGTTGCGCTTTGCTTTGTGGACTGTTATCCTTAACAGAGTTACACCGTATTCGCTGTTTCCAAATGGACTCTTATGATATACGACAGATTTCTCAAGTAGTATCAGAAATCTGTTTCTACTGAAAGGCTTTCTTTTTTATTCAGGTCGGAAATCCCACCGGCTAAGTAACTTGATGCGATGAAAACACCAACAAGCGTCAAAAAACAATCGCCAGCCAGAGTACGAGAATTAGCAAACAATTCTATCACGAATATGATATCAATAAAACTGTGCTCAAATACAGGCCTAAAAAAACAATCCTCAAAATGACATTTGAAAGTGAGCATTTTGTGTCAAAATTAAAAACACACACAAACGCCATAACTAAATGCACGGTGGGAGATGATGCAAGGAAATAAAGACTACGTTAATGAGAGGAGCCGGTAAAGAAGGAGAAGGAGGCATTTGAGGCAGTGGAAGAACTTATAGCAGATGCTGGATATTTGTAGCGAAACATTAAATTCAGGAAAAGCTGCGACGAGTTCAGAGTAGGTTTTCAGGTTCTTGCTATTTAGATTTTTACTACAGGATTTTCTTACTATTCTATTAATGTTCTTACTATTACTATTTAGGGGCAGGTCGTCATCCATCGCTCATTGAATTAATAATGGAATCGAGATATCCTGAGTCAGGTCTGTGAATGAAATAAAATAAAAATAAAACACGAGCATTCAAAAAAGACAATGTTCGATGTTCTGTTTTTCTGGCACATGGTGCAACTATGTGCCAACAGAAAGATTTTTCTACCAATCAAACAAACGAGCGTAATGTATACCTCATCGGCTTTTTAGGTGCTTCATGTTTAATACCGAATTACAACGACGGTTGTCCTCTGTCGACTTAAAACCCATTTCATACACTTGGGTGCATGAAGTTCCCCTAAATCTGTGAACACCTGAGTTGAGAGAGGAACGGTCCCTAACTTTTTCCTCACAATCAGAAAAATAACTTGGCTTGCACAACTGGTTTCTAACGCATGATCTTCCATTCTAATCATCAGGCCACGGTGACACCTAATGAGCGTTTCACACGACTGCTATAGCAGTGCCAGTACGTGGAACAGCGATCGAAAGGCTAAGCCAAACTCTAAATTACTGACTAATGCCTGAATAAAATTTCGAAGAAAAACGTAATTTGAATGTCATATTTTCACAGCGCATGCAGCTTAAGTCGCCTTGATGTAACAATTCGAAATCTATTTCTCACATAATCTTGGGATTTTCTACGTAGAACGATGTTCTTTTCGAGAACTACAGAAATGCACTTCCTGTTCTCATGAACTGCATGACATCTCCAACACAGTTTCCTGTACAACGTCGCTACAGATTTCGCACTAGTGTTCTATCTGAGCATGCGTGACTACGTAGTTGTAAAAACTGAACTTCTCCCATCCATGGCGCAAGCCAGATATTTAAAGAGAATACAGGACTAGATAGTAATTAAGCCACTTAATTGTGTTCTGTGCAGTCTTAGTTTATGGGAAAGTTTTTAGGATTTCTGTCCAAAATTTAGAACTCATTAACGTGTTTAAAAATGTCTCCGTAGCATGAGATACATACCTATTTACTGCAGTTGAATATCCCGTTCTTGTACAAATGACTTCAGTTACTTAGTGGTGATGGAACAGTGTTTTGAATGAAGCTCGAAGGACCGGTGTGGCAGTAGTAGACCTATCAAGCACTGGGGATCTTTCAATACGCAAGGCAAGTGTCTGATCAGCGGCAAACCAGCCGATAATTTAGCGGTCCTTCACCAGAAAAGGAAGCTGTTTTTAAAAAATGCCTTACTTTTAACCACACCTGTTACGCGGCATTACATCCAACTGATCATCGGCACGGGGAGCAATTGGTTTGGGTGGCGTTGTGCATTATAGAAGAGGGCAATGAATGGACGGAGGAAAGCTCCCTCACCGAGCGCGCTGTATCACTGGTAATGAGAGGCGTCTCCTGCTTCATTACCTCTGCATATTGAAGATCTTGCGCGAGCATTGATTAATGGAGCTCAGAAGCTCCCCGGGCCGCGGCCGGTCCCAATTAGGCCCCGTCTGGTCCCGGTGCTCCCGGTAACGAAGGGCGCAGCGGTCCCGCCTCCTCCAGACTCTGATCGGCCTGATTGGAGGCTTCTCTGGACCTCAATCTCTTTTAACTCACGCATAAGCTGCTCAATTAGTCCTCTTCAGCGCCGCTTTTAGCCATTTTGGGCACCCGCAACGCTTTCTGACAGCTTTTCAAAGGATCACTTCGAGGGAAGGCTTCTCGTTACTCGTTTTCAGACCCAAGTAAAAGATATTTTATTTTTTAACTTTTAATTTGATGAATTGAATTGACACATCAAGAATTCAGGAGTTTTTAGGACTCTAGTATATTATCTCCTTTGAGTGTCAGCTTTTAAAGGTGTAATGAATTATTGAGTCCTGGAAAATTGGCTGCCATTGAAAATTATGAAATTTCACACGTCAGCACGCCTGCTCACGCGCTTTATTTAAATAATGTAATTCACACAATGAAGCAATTTTATCCTTCGGAAATGACTGGAGCTCTTTCGAGTTTATTCCGTACCAGTAACGAGGTATTCCCGAAAACTTTATAACTGCGCAATGAATTTGTTTCTCGCAAGTCATACATAAATTTGATTGTCAAATTTGTAAAAGTCTTCATCATCTCACCTGTTTTTCTGAATTTTTTTCAATAGAAGTGAAAGAACAGAGTGCATTCAACCAAAAAATACCTAAGGAACATTGCAGCGCAAAGTAAGGAAAGATCTCCTTCTGTATGAATGAAATTTTGAATTCCGATTTGCACCTGAAGTTTTTATTTTGAATATAAACGAATTAAAACTGGCTTCCATTTGTATTTCTTTTACATACGAGGAGTAATTGTTAAACTCTTGCTCGTCTAAAAATCTAAATGAGGAAAAGTTTAGCGTGAGCTTTATTTACTCGGAAAACACAAGCATCAAGAAAAGCATGTCGCTATCCAGAGACTTTAAACAAGCATTTATGTCACAAGCACTGAGGGTTTCTTAGATTTCCTAAGGGTTTCTAAAAACATCTGAGGGTTTCTGGGTATTTCTGAGAGCATTTGAGAGTTTCTGAGGGTTACTGAGGGTTTTGGAGGATTTTGATACATGCTAAGGGTTGTCAAGAGCATCCTAGAGTTTCTGAAAGCTACTGAAATTTTTCAGATTTATTTGAACGCTTTTGAAGGTTCATGAGGTCTTTGGAAAGTTTCTGAGGGCTTACGAGGTTTTTTAAAGGCTTTTGAAGATTTATCAGGGTTTATTAAGCTTTTGAGGGATTCTAAGGGTTTTTAAGGACTTCTGAGAGCTTCTAAGGGTTTTTGAAGGCTTATGTGTTTTTTTGAGTTTTTTGAGTGCTTTTGAGGGTTTTTAAGAGTTTTTGAAATCTTCTGAGAACTTTTGAGAGGTTTTAATGATTTTTGAGGGTTTATGAGGTACTTGAGAGTTTATGAGGATTTTTGAGGGCTTATGAGAGCTTCTGAGGGTTTATGAGAGCTTCTGAGGGTTTATGAGAGCTTCTGAGGGTTAATGAGAGCTTCTGAGGGTTTATGAGAGCTTCTGAGGGTTTATGAGAGCTTCTGAGGGTTTATGAGAGCTTCTGAGGGTTTATGAGAGCTTCTGAGGGCTTATGAGAGCTTCTGAGGGTTTATGAGAGCTTCTGAGGGTTTATGAGAGCTTCTGAGGGTTCGTTGAGTGTACATACAGATGGTTCCTCTTTTTTCAATCATCGAAGCAATCTTGTGACCCACAAATAATGTGAAAAGTTATGCGAAATTATTCTTGTTCCCACTTTTACACTCAGTTTTATTTTCCCATATATTCATTGTCCAGTTATTCAAACGTGTTATGGGAGTCATCATGTTCCATGGCAGTCCTCATATGTCACGAAAGTCCATATCTGTCATGACAGTCCATATATGTCATGAAAATACAATATATGTCATGACAGTCCACATATGTCATGACAGTCCACATATGTCATGACAGTCCACATCTGTCAAAACAGTCGTCATATGACATGACAGTCCATATATGTCATGACAGTCCATATATGTCATGACAGTTCGTAAATGTCTTGACTGACATGACAGTCCAAATATGTCATGACAGTCCATATATGTCATGACAGTCCATATATGTCATGACAGTCCACATATGTCATGACAGTACAATATATGTCATGACAGTCCACATATGTCATGACAGTCCATATATGTCATGACAGTCCATATATGTCATGACAGTACAACATATGTCATGACAGTCCACATATGTCATGACAGTCCACATATGTCATGACAGTCCACATATGTCATAACAGTCCTCATATGACATGACAGTCCATATATGTCATGACAGTCCATATATGTCATGACAGTTCGTAAATGTCATGACTGACATGACAGTCCAAATATGTCATGACAGTCCATATATGTCATGACAGTCCGTAAATGTCATGACAGTCCACATATGTCATGACAGTCCACATATGTCATGACAGTCAAAATATGTCATGACAGTCCACATATGTCATGACAGTCCACATATGTCATGACAGTCCACATATGTCATGACAGTCCAAATATGTCATGACAGTCCTCATATGGCATGACAGTCCACATATGTCATGGCAGTCCTCAAATGTCATAACAGTCCTCATTTGTCATGTATTTGAAATCCATGAAGCCTACACGATATCACATCAGCAGAACTTTTTGGTCGCTCTTAGATTTGCTTTCAGGCAGAATGTAACCAGGCCGCACACGAAGAACCTGACTGACATTGACTTTCATGAGCCAGTTTCGTGCCCTCCCTGACGGACGAGCATCATTAAAATTACTTCTCCTTCTCTCCTTCATGAGACCTGATGCGCGTCTCACGAGCCCAAGGGCAGGTAATCTGCTTAAGCATATCGCTTACCTCATCTATTTAGGGGCCGTCAAATCGGACCTCAATATTGGACCACTCCCACGACTCCGCGCAACGAGAGGAGATGCCTGACCAATTTAGGGCTAGTGCAGTATTGATTGAACGGCGACAAATTAAAATTGCTAGGTCGAAATTTTGGATTGAAAGTGCTTGAGAGTCACTGGAAGGCCGTAATTTGCATAGTGATTTTAGGAAGGTTTCAATGACGTAGTTGGAAATGTGTGATCGAACTTAATCATCACGGCGAGATCACTTTAAATAGACAACTATAAAATCAAGACTAGATTGTTAATACGGTGAAGTTCAGTGCATCTATGGGAGAACTGTGCTGCTCCAGCGATGAGGCTTAAAAGCCCGTAGAAGAGGGGAGTATTGAGATCGCGAGGGCCTTTTAAAGGATCTGTAACGAGATACTTTAGCGATACAATTGGCTTAGATAATGGCGGGCTGTTGAGAAGTGGCTAATTGGTGAGGCAGCGAGGGCTCGTCAGGGGATGAGATGCGCTCCAGTGCCCTGTGACGACGTTTCGATCGTGATAAGCTGAGGCAGGTGACAGTGCACCATGTTATTATATTATTACTATTGCTATTATTAATATTCCTAGTGCAATGCCCGTTATTATACGGATATTGCTGCTTCTCTCTTAGGGTTCTTTCTGCTTCTCTCTAACGGTTGGACACGTTTCTATCCATGGCGGCTTTTTCATTCTGAAATATCCTCTATTATCTCTTTGAATCATTTCAAGAAAATCACAATTCCGAAAACAATAACTCAATTTCCAAAATCTTTGGCTTTATACTAAGGGGTAGCCAGGTTACTAGTCAAATTAATTTAAAACATTTCTTTTCGCAATCACAATTGAAAATATCAAAGCATCATGATGAATTTCAACAGAAAAGGTACAAAGATAATTTCTATTTGTAAAAATAAATTGATTGTGAATTCTGGATTCCATAATGCAAGTGAAAGGAAATTGAAATGACACAGAAAAATAATGCAATAAAATAATTTCTTGTATTTCTTAAGCTTTATTCTTGTTGCTATCAAAGTTATCGATTGGAAGAGTGTGACACAATGACTAACAGACAGACGGATGCGGCTCTTATTATGGTATAGATTATTACTAGTCCATCCCCCGTTATTTGAAAAAAGAAAGAAGGCAAAATGAAAGAAAGGCAGTGAGAAATAAGAAAAAAATCAATTTTTCTATAGTGGATGACCCCGAGTGCATTCGGCCCGTCAAAAATAAATAATAATGTTCGACAAATCACATGACACGTGTTTCTGTTTGCTAACAATACACATGATATTCATATCGACTTCGAATCTGATGGATTAATGTACTGAAAATTGTGGAGTTGATGAAGCTTTTATCAGAGATACGCTCATCACACACTTTCTGCTGGTGGGTGTGACGGACAGACGGACGGACGGACGGACGGACAGACGCGGCTCATTATAGTACAGGAGATTATTATATGTATTCGTTTCATCACCGATGACGCTACATGTTTCATCGGTGTACTCGATGTTCCACAGTTCATCATCTCTACATTCAGCAATGCACTGTGTCTCGAGGGGAAGATAGAGCTGTAAATATCTGATATTCAAACGCTTTTTGTGACTGATGCAATGCAAAGATTAGAGGCGCAATGACAGCTGTACGGAAATAGGAATAGTGTAGAAAATGGCAACAGAAATAAGCCAAGTGGCCAGTTCTCGGGCTGCCCTCAAGTTTCCGAAGGGTATAAATATCCTTTAGTTTTGATGTTCAAGATTAATAACAGAGTTTTTACCCACATTAATTGATTCACTCTAACTGGATTTCAAATTGAGAGTGAATAAATAGGTGAGTGTGTGTGAGCTTGCCGCAATGAAGCCCTGTATTAATATTGTGCGCAAGCTAATTTGAAGCTAGAAAATTTCTGAAAGTTCGACGTTTTCGACGTAAGTATTATGAAAATGGACTGAAAATGTATGAGTTCACACAAGGTTTATTTTAAGTATAGCAAGTGACATGCAAAAACATCATGTCTTTACTCTGCGACACTAGGCTAGTGATGATAGCCAAGCGTTGATCTAGTTTCAATTTCATATACCTCGTATATATCAATATATTACTAGGAATATCTTTTTTATTGAGCAGTCCCACTACAAAGGTTATAGCAAGGAATTACTTTACGAAACAGTTTAATGAAATATTTCAATTTTTGACTGCTCTCGATCAGTCATCACCAGCAATAAAATATGCATATTGAATCGATAAATGAATACAATTATTTTGGTACACTTCAGTTAATTTGCAATTCATTGTCTCACGACTACGAAAGTCCTTACTAAACGAAATAATTCCTCAGAATTTCTTAGTACAAAATGAGAGGATTTAGCGCACATCACATTTTGCTTCACTTTTGACCAATTGTGCGAGTAAGGTATTTAATCGAAGGGCCATTATACAGCTATAATTGCACTCATTGTCTGTGACTGGGAAGAAATACGACTGAGCCCATGTAATTTAAGGTGCATATTTTTTCAAAACTGGTTTGCGGCATGAAATTGGAAGCTTAAAACAGCATTTCTAAACTATCATAGCAATTCCAGGGGATGAAGAACTATGGAAATTTGTTCTACAGGAAAATGTATTAGTAAACTACCTAGAGAACGTCATTGAGAGGTGAAAGATAACGACAGAACTTAGAAATTCATTCATAAAAGGAAAGGATTTAAACTCTCTTAATTTTTTCTCTCTCTTCATGATTTTTTATGCACTATTATTGTTAGCGATTCTAAACGTTGCTACTGATAATTATGTAATTCATTGTTCTCAGCAATTACGCGTGCATGACTTGTTCAAGCCTCTCTCGAACTGCAGCATGGGTGACGTGGAGCAGGCACCATGAGTATAACACAGACTACGTTGTGTGGTATCAAAAAGTCCACCAATCAGAGGCGCACCCACAACGATAGAGTGAAGAAAATTAAAAGAATTTGGAGCAATACTTCACATATTCCCATTGAAGGGGAAGTGGAGCTTAGCCCAAAGTAATGAACATAAAGTCACTTTGGTTAATGTTAGCTACTGTGCGGCGATAGTGTCCGGGTTATTTTTCAGAATTCAGAACGAAAAACGGGTAATAGATAAAATATCAACAGTAACCAGTACGTCAGATGTTTGAATAACGGGGATAGGTGCAATCAAAGGAATAACAGCAGATTGTGCTTTTAGTTTATAAGGCAATAAGTGAAGGATTACTTCCCAAAATTGAGAAGGAAATTTAAGTGAAAGTTAATGCATCATTCGTAAACAATAGGTCATATGTTTGAATAACTAGCTGGGAGCATAATACAGCAATAATTACGATTAGGGATCCCAATTTTGGGTTGTGTAGTTGATTGATCCTCGATTCTAATGAAAAACATTTAATTGAACTTCGTCTTCAATCACAAGTTATAAATGAGGATATTAGGAACCCCTACGTAAATGTAGACATCATCACTTGGTGTGGAGACATTAATTCCTTAAAAATGTCAAGATTTAAACCTGTGCTAAGTTCGCGATATTACTTCCTGAAACAACCTAAAGAACAGCGTTTTCGTGTTTGGTTTCAATGCAGCATGTTTGGTTTTAATGTAGAAAGAGAAGTATATTTCTACCATGTACCTCAACATGGGACGATCCATTTGGGGTGTTAAAAATGAGCCTACATCAAGGTTTAACTTTTTTCAATGTTGATGAGTACAAACAAATTTGTAGAACAATTCAACAGTTTTCTCAAAGTTGGTTTTGTAATTCATGCCTATTGCTAAGAAGAAATTACAATATGATGGCTGCGCAGTAAAACTGTCATTTCTCATTTATTCACGGGGGTCGCCCATGTCAGTTTATAGATCAAAATACAGGCTCCATGTAGTGATTTTTGAGTAGTACAACAAAAACTGAGGAATAGATTGACGGAAAACGGGGATCCCCGGAATCGCATGATATCCAGTAAAAAAATCAATTGCTCAGTTCATAGATTGCATCAAGAAGTTTTTTAAGCTATCAAGGGAATAATTTTTCTAAAAATTTCTATTTTAAATTTCCGGAGAGAATTTCACGAGAAAAAGTTTGAACCGGTGAATTGCTTTACGGTATGAACATGAATTGCTTCACATAACATGCAAAAAATTTCACTTGTAAAGTATTCATGTCCAACATATTAGTTTTTTTGTCGACGATTAGTGAATCTAAGTTAAGTGCATTTGAAGGTAAAATGAGGAGGCAGAATGCGCTTTTACCAAGGCGTGAGTTAAACTCAACGAAATGAACTGCGAAAAAAAATAACTTCCAGAATTTAACATTGAAAAAATCCACAAACGCTACACCTTTGTGTACCATCGTGAGAAATTATTCCGGCATTTTAGGTTATGTCAAGCACAAATTATTAACTTTTCACTCCAAATAAAATATAACAGGTTCCAAATTGCTTACACCGTCTATCAAGCAACGAATAAGTTTATGCTCACCATAATGAAAAAAACGATTCTGTCGTGTAATTCTATTCAAAGAACATACAGAGCATCTGCCATGTGAGGATGAACGTGACACATGGCTAATGACAACGAAATTCACAACTTTTTCTTGAATTTTCAAGCAATACTAAATCGTTGCTGAGAACAGCGATGTCACCACTCTAAAAAATTTAACACTAGAATTACATCACTGTAAAATTCAACTCTTGCATGACATCGCAGGAAAATTCGACTCTTGAATGATATTGCTGTAAAATTTGACTCTTGAATGACATCGCTTGAAAATTCGACTCTTGAATGATATTGCTGTGAAATTAGAATCTTGAATGACATCGCTTGAAAATTTGACTCTTGAATGATATTGCTGTAAAATTAGAATCTTGAATGACATCGCTTGAAAATTCGACTCTTGAATGATATTGCTGTAAAATTTGACTCTTGAATGACATCGCTTGAAAATTCGACTCTTGAATGATATTGCTGTAAAATTAGAATCTTGAATGACATCGCTTGAAAATTTGACTCTTGAATGATATTGCTGTAAAATTAGAATCTCGAATGACATCGCTTGAAAATTCGACTCTTGAATGATATTGCTGTAAAATTAGAATCTTGAATGACATCGCTTGAAAATTCGACTCTTCAATGATATTGCTGTAAAATTTGAATCTTGAATGACATCGCTGGAAAATTCAACTCTTGAATAATATTGCTGGAAAATTTTACACTTGAATGACATCGCTTGAAAATTCGACTCTTGAATGATATTGCTGTAAAATTTGACTCTTGAATGACATCGCTTGAAAATTCGACTCTTCAATGATATTGCTGTAAAATTTGACTCTTGAATGACATCGCTCCTGAGACAGACGATGTTTTTTAAAACCTAATTAACTCTTGACATATAGCTATAGCCAGGTTGGGTTTTGCGCCTTTTTTAGTTTACCACTGAATTTGATTTACGCTCATCTAGTCACGTATTTATGGACAGATTTTCAGCTATCAGAATTGTTCCGGAATTTGTGGTGGTGCTCGGCTTTTTCATAAGGTAACTGAAACAAGCTTCCAGTTCCAGTTTATGTCCAATTTCTATTTTTGACTTCAAATTGTGCTTCTAAATGTAGATTACTAACTTTTTTACAGAAACGAGTATACTCAACTCGGTTTTACCCCGCACGCAGAAGTGGAAGAGAATAATCCGCTGCAGCACGGTTTTGGCAAATTTCTATTTATTACCGTAAATTACGTGGAAATCAGTTCACACTTCAATTTGGTAGAGCATGGACAGTTGAAGGCCAGCCATCTCGGTAGCTATCACACAAGAATTAAACAATTTGATTAGTGCAATGCGTCTTGCTTGGTTTTTGCAGTTCCAGCTACTTATGGAGAACAATGTTCCGCTCCTGAATACGATGTTCCGCACCATCTGTTCCGCACCTAAATACGTGCTGTGGCAGTTTTGTGCTCGTAACTATCAGTGTATGCTTTATATGTACATGTTAGATAGTTTTTACTGGGTATTTTATGAAACAAAATACAGTCTCGATGGCAGTCATTTTGAGTGTCAGACCAAAACCAAAAACTGATCATTATTAGTAAGTGCAAGGACAGTTTCAACTCGTAACCATCAGGGACATCCTTCAATATCTCCTTATGTTCAAAATAAGAGGGAAGCTAGTTCAGATTTGTAACCATCAGTGATTTAGGTTGAATGCTTTTCAATTTAAATTAAAGCAAGGCTAGTTCTATTATAAATTGTAACCTCCATCAGCTTACTACCACGCATTGACGGCTACTCACCCTCAACGAGATCACGGCTAGCTACTCTAGCTTGTGTGATCATTCTAACTTGGTTTGAATGCGCCGAGATGGGAGGTAGATTGCTGTTCTCGGCCACCCCGAAACACGGTCCCAGGATTGATCCCTCGTTATATATTTATTGCTAACAACTCTGGCTTCTTTTTATTGAATACAAGATCCTTATTGGGTAATGAGCGGCGGTCGGAGAGGGACCAACGCTCGTTTCTGATTGGTGCAGCCGGGTATAAAATGCTCAACTCTTATTGGCTCGCATCTTTAATTGAATCCACCGTCATTGGCTGTTGACTTTAATTGGGGAGGAGCCTTGCTGCTCATAATTGATTAGAATTCGTAGTTTTGTTCGCCTGTCATTGACAAGATAGATGTAATTTTCAGCGTTGTTAGGGACAGTTTAGTTGTCATGAATATGCGATGTATACGATGCCGGCTATTTGCCTTCCCTTGTTCTCATCAGAAAGAAATCGTGAATGGGAACAGAGGAGTTTTGCAGTAATTCATTCCGGACCGTTGCAATATAAAGATAAATTTGGAGTTAATCCCATGCAGCGATGCGTGGACAGTAGGAGCATAATTCATTTCTAATGCAGAGTTGGTCTCGTGGCGTTCAGTTCCTGCCTAATTAAGGCAGATGCTTGTATCATGAATGCATTGCTGTCATGTTAACATTTCACTTTATTTAAAGTATCTCACATATCGTACGTAAATAAAATGCGTCCAGGGATTTTGGGTTGAGTGTAAGTTTGATTATTTGTTCAAAAGAATTATTTTAGATCTTGTGGTCTTATTGCGTTTTCAACGTTTACGCACATGTATACTGTACACTAAAATTATATAAATAAACAAAAAATCGTTATCTATCTGATATCCTGTGTGATTCCTAATAGATTTCATGGAAAATAAATTAACGTATTTGGTAAATACTTAAATTCCAAAATGTTTCAAGGAATAACTCTCAATCTCGAGAGCCCTCTGTGCTTGGTTTACAAGTTTCAGAAGATGTCTCTTATAGAGTTCAAGTGCATCACTTGCTGGCGATAAAAAGCCTGAATACTTTTAGTCGCCCGTTTCACGGCATCACGAATTAAAAGTTTGCTGAAGAACTAGAGCTTTTGTTCTCAACTGAAGAATTAGAAAATAGTGTTGCGAAATAGTGTTGAATAGTGAAGAATAGTGTTGATTGTTAGGATAACACTTTTTTATATACCTTAATATAAGCAACAGAAATATGAAAATAAAACAACATTTGCTCCATAGTTAACGCAAATAACTAATGAGCTTTTATTCACAATAAAATTTGTTTTTTTTTCGAATGATTTTATTACATATATTTTTGCGTGTCGTTGGCGCTTTAGTCACGATGCAACAATTTTCATTGTGTTTTTATATTTACCAGGTAGGCGCTTGAAAAAACTTCTAACTTGAATAACCTGGCCTAATTTGATATCTCTTAAAAAGAGTTTAAATGATTCGAGACCAACGTAAAATTTGGCAACCGAAATATTAATGTAAGATTCCGGAGGCAGTAACAATTGTGGAAAATGAAACAGAAGAGGAAACTTAACGTAAGAAAAGTCGAATGACAGAACTGAAGCATGGAGAATAGAGCTCAAAGGGTAAAATAGGCTATCTCAAAACCCTCCCGTCACATTTGACGGCACGCGCAAGAGTTTGTATCAGCGTTTGCAAATTCGCGTGACTTGTGAGACAACAGGTTTTTCGAAAATTTATGCATGCGTTTGTCAACTGGAACGACACAGTTTTAAGAACCTCATTTATTGGACAAGAAAGAATGTGATGCTTTAAAGTTGAGTTCTCCACATAATTACGACGGTCTGACCTAAAGCCTCCTTCGCTCCTGTGCAAGTTGTCATTTCGGAGACATAATGAATAAAAACATTAATCAAAAAAATACATGACATATGTATTAAATTTGTTATGCAGGTGCCATGTAATAAATTTGGCAGAGGTACACATTTCTTAATGCTTCTGGATAAAATGGGAGTTTCAGCTGAAAAATTGAATTGACCGGAGCGAAAATGTATTATTAAATTGTGTTAAATCCCCTAGTAAATGAACAATTGAAAACGAAGCACCAAATCAAAATTGGATTTGCTTAATTTTTAATTGCTAGAATTTTCCGTTTTATTGAGCGTTGTACAAAAACACATGTTATAATTAAATTGGAGTACTGAATTTTTCACAGAATCATGTGCTCTTTTTTAATTAAAATGTCCACAAATCTATTTCTAGTTTGTGTCATAGATATTTTTTGACAATATTCGACTAAAACTGAATTTAATGAAGGATAATTAGCTTTCCTATGCAGGCAAAAATTGGCAATGAAATTCAACTTTCGATTACTCAACGAAAAAATCCCATTTTTTTTTTTTCATTAATTTTCATTTTCATTTAGAATTATAACATGATGACTGCGAAAATAAAGTTGGGATTTTCTACAGGAAATGAAAACCATAACAAATCTTGAAAATTTCCCGTAGGCATTTGGTGGTCGTCTGGGTTTATTATCCTGGGTTAGTGGTGGACGCATAGGGCATAAGTAAACGAATGAGTTAAAAATTAATGCATAAGTCGAAAGTGTATGAATAGGGTTTAAATTAGTCTACAAAGCATAAGTTAATGAATAAGGCAAAATTAAATGAACAGAGCGCATGTTAGTAAATAGGGCATAAGTTAGTGATTAAAGCAAAAGTTAGTAAATAGGGCATAAGTTAGTGATTAAAGCAAAAGTTAGTAAATAGGGCATAAGTTAGTGATTAAAGCAAAAGTTAGTAAATAGGGAAGAAGTTAATGAGTAGGACAAAAGTTAATAAATATATTTATAAATTGGGCATAAGTTAATGAATAGGGCATAAGTACATTGGTAAGGTACAAGCTAAGAAGAAGGAGGAAAAGTTAATAAGTGGGTAGCTTGTTGATCGTGCTTTTGAATTGGGATCTTCGAGCGACGGTATAAATAGGCTGAATTGTAATCATGGGTGCTGGAGTTACTTCTTGGAACTCATCAATTTAAAAAAAAACATTAGAAGTATGAAACAAGGTAACATTTTATCAGCTATCGAATTATCCCTGCCATTTCCCTGAACATATTTTATGCAGGGTACCATAATGTACGCGAAGGTAAATATCCTGTTGGTTATAGAATTACATCATTCGATGAAAATATTTCATGTCAATAAGGTGTGTCATAAAAAAATAAAAGATGTTCAATGTTGGCAAACCGTTATTTTCTTGCCTCCTCTCGAGAAACAGCCGCCTTATTCCTGTAGTTGCACTATGTTTTGTGTAATGAAGTGGATTAAAATTTGAACTCTAGAGAAGGAAAATGTGAGGACGAATATTTCAACTCCAGTAAAACTTTCTAAAAATAAAATAAACATATTATCATATATTCTACCTCCTCTGAACTGCACTCTCAATAATAGAGGAGTAACGTTTTAATAAGGAAAATAATATTTACTTGATCTTTCCGTTCCAGATTTCTTCCCCATACCATTCTCATTGTAACTGGCATTGTGGATATTTTTTACACGAAAAACTGCATTGCATTTAATTTTACTATTATGAATTCAAGGCTAACAAGTTTGATTTAGTGTTGAGTGAATCTTGGCCGACAGTGAAATGAGTGTTTCATAACCAACGTGAATTTTTCCTGAAATTGACAGACATGTTTATATTTTTCGTGACAAGATAATGCTAGGACATCTTCCTCGGTGTGCACTGTCATAATGTATAAGTAGATAACTTTAGACTGTGATTTCATCTGGTTTCCAACAATTTTATCGTTCGATAGGCAATTAGATCTCCATAATTATTAATAGCATTGACATCGGCAAGACAACCAAAATTAAAGTAGCCATAAACATTCTAACATTGAAGTCCACGATGGAAATTTCCCATTTCAATGTATATTTTACACACATAAAACTTTTAGTTTTTTAAAACTTTTAGTTTTTTAAAACTTCCAGTTTAAAACTTCTATTCCAGTCAAGTTTTAAACTTCTAGTTTTACAAAACTTTTCAGTCAAGTTTTATGAAACTCCAGTTTATAAAACTTTCCAGTCAAGTTTTAAAACTTCTAGTTTTATAAGACTTCCAGTTTAAAACTTCTATCCCAGTCAAGTTTCAACAAGCTTGTGAAGCCCAGGCTTGTGGGCGTAGCCAGTAGACAACGAGCTCGGCCGGCCAGACTCCGCCCACGGCAGGCCTACGCGTATCCTACCTACCGCCACGCGCAGACCTGCTCTAGTGTTGCTGTGGCGATGACGCTCACCAGTGCCTTGCCGACGTTGCCTTATCCGAACGCCTGCCTTATAAGTGCTGCTTTCTATCACTGAGTGTGGATTATAAGAACTTTGTTAAAGAGCAATTTTCAATCCTGAAAATGGTGGTGAATACTTGTGATATGACAATTTCATGTTTTGAGCTCACTACCGTACTTCTCAAAGCCTGATATTCTGACCTGAGTGTCTTCGTTTTTGAACTTCATCAACCGGGATATGTGTTTCATAACTCAGTGATATTGACTGACAATCGATGTACAATTGAAATACGTCAAAAGTTCATCCATGATCCCTGAAATGTCAACGGTCAGTGGAGAGGCTAGATGTGAACTTCTCAAATGTGACTTGACCGAGAAAAAATTTTTTTTTAAAAAAACGAAGCTGCTCATTAGAAAAGAGTGACAAATACTTGTCGCAGACAGCCCTTATAAGCCTGAACGGACTTTAGATCTCACTGCCTTAGAAGTGCCTATTTTAGATAGTTCCTAAACAGTTGGGAATACGACCACAATAACTTTAGCTCAACCTCCAACTGAAACAATAACAAAAGTTCAAATAAAGAAAAGCTTAACTAAAAATAAGTTTCTTATAGTTTGCGATAAGACCATGATAACCTAAGCTCAAACTCCAACTGAAACAATTACTTAAGTTCCAATATAAAAAGAACGAAACTAGACCTAAGAAAAGAGCTTAAAAATGAAAGTATGTAGACAAACTCATACTGGAAGAACAACTTCAGTTCTAATACAAGAAGAACGCAACTAGAACTTAGAAAAGAATATAAAAATTTAAACATAACAAAAGAACAGAAAAATCTAGAGATAAGAAAAGGACGTAAAAATCTAGAAATAAGAGAAAAACATAAAAACCTAGAGATAAGAAAAGAACGTAAAAATCTAGAGATAAAAACGAACATAAAAACCCAGAGATAAAAAAGAACGTAAAAATAAAAGTACTTCAATAACACCTCTAAGACCAACACAGCAGAAAATAGGAGCGCTAAGACAGCCCCACACTCCGCCCGATGCTCACCATGTCTCGCTCGTTCTTGGTGGACTCGCTGATCACGCCGCGCTCTCCCCCGATCTCGTCTGCGCACCACCTCGCGGCGCTGTCGTCCAAGCCGATGTTCATGGGCCCTCGCGCCCCCACCGGCCCCGCGCTGCCTCCGTGTCCTTTGGGCACCCATCACGACGCTTTATCTCTTTACTCCTGTAAAGCGTGCATGCCCTTCTCGCCCTTCATGCCCCTGCCTGGCATGGGCGCCATGCATCATCCGCCCCCCATATTGCGCCCTGTGCCCGTCTCCACCATGCCCCTCTACGCCCCCTTTTTGGTGCCCGGGGGCAGCGCTCCCCTGCACGGCCACCCTGCCCCCGTCCCCACCAGGCCGACCCTCCCCACACCGCCGTCCCCCCCACAGGAGCCTGCGTCGCCTCCTCCTGGTAATTAAACAGCTGCGATTTGATGCGTTAAGTTGCGTTGATTTCAATATTTCACAGCACGGTATGAAAATGCTCCAATGTCTTTATATTATTGCTCGGTATGAGCTCACTTCGATGCCTTTATATATTTCACTGCACGGTATACAACTGATTCAATGACTATATCACTGCACGATTTGAAACTGCTTCAATGACTTTGTTTCACAGCACGATGTGAAATTGCTTCCATGAATTTATATTACTTCACGGTATGCAACTGCTTCAATGACTTCATATCACTGCTTAAATGACTTTAATGACAACTTTTTTTGTGACTTTATATCACTGCAAGGCATAAAATTACTTCGATGACTTTATATCTCTGCAAGGCAAAAAATTACTTCGATGACTCTATTTTACTTACGATATGAAACTGCCTCTATGACTTAATATCATCGCATGGTATAAAACTGCTTCAATGACAATATCCCTGCCCGATATGAAATTGCTTCAATGACTTTATATCACTTCACGGTATGAAACTGCTTCAATGACTATATCACTGCACGATGTGAAACTGCTTCAACGACTATATCACTGCACGGTATGAAACTGCTCTAATGACTATTCAACGGCGCGATACAGAACTGTTTCAATGACGATACATTTCACTGCTCGGTGACAAGGTGAATGATGAATGATCGTGGATCATGTCTCAAGCTATTTTATATTAATTAGTGATTTTTTGTTGCTAATGACAAAATCAGTTTCTTCAGACACGTGATCTACTCTTCTGTTCAAGCTCCAGTCAAAACCAGTCGTCTATAATATGTATGATTGACATTTCGGTGTATGAGAGCAGTTGTCTATAATATGTGTGATTGACATTTCGGTGTATGAGAGCAGTTGTCTATTTGAATAATTGATATTTCGGTGCATGAGAGCAGTTGCCTATAATATGTATGAGTGTTATACTGATGAATGAATGCAGTCATCTATAATAAATATGATTGATTTATCCTTGGTTGAAAGTTAATGTAATAATAAATTCTATCGCATTAAATTCTGGAATTGGCGTGCTATTCTATAATTAGCAAATCCTTTTGCAGTCAACAGAAAAACCTGCAATAAATGGTAACTTGTATTGCAGGCATAAGATTAATTTTAAAAGTACTTTACTAATGCCGTCGCTTATATTTGAGTCAATACATTCAATTTTCAACAATTTTAAAAGAGAATATAAATTTCACTTTACGTACATAATTTTAATATCTTTCACTGAATCTTATCAAAACGTTTTAATAATGTTTATTGTTTTGATACCAGAAAAGCGATATTGTAAACAAACATTGACTGATCTTTTGATCCTTCATGAAATTGCGTGAGATAGAACTCCGCGAATTTACTTTCAATTCCAGTTGTCATTTATGTTTTCAATATGGCATCTATATTTATTACATACAAGTATTTTCACCGTCTGTTATCATGACGCCGAAATCACTTTGCTTTACTCTGCAGAGGCGAAAATGTTTAAAAAATGGCCTTGCTTAGAAAAACCAGATTGTCTTAGCTTTAACCATCTAAATCCATATAGCTATTAAATCAATTTCTTATGAATCTTATTAGTGGGCTGAAAATCAGAACTAATGAAAATTGAAACATTTAAAAAATGCTTTGGAATAGAAATTAGAGTGCCATGTTTCTGAAGATTGAATCTTTGAATTTCGAATCCATGTTTGTTGTGATAAATATGGTTTATTTCAAGCCGTTTCGTCTTTGTATTTGATGTAAAATTAAAAAAATAAATTCCTTTCAAGTAATATAACTACAGGACAGACTTATAAGTATTCGCTTCAATTCTATGTCCGAATGAGGTCACAATGGATTTCAAATGAAATTCCACCAGCAAGTACATGTGACAGACTGTCCAAAATTTATGGCCGGTGTTTTTTCTGGTTTTTGCAGAAAACTGCAACATATATTTTACGAATATAAAAAATTATAATTCATCCATGAACTACACATTTCGAATACTCAGTTTACAAATGATTAACGATAGAAGAGATAAATTCCTCCGTGAATTGTTTGTTTGTTAAAATGATGGGAGAACTTTTGCGCATTTCTCTTCAGACATAAGCTAGAAAAATTCAGACAAAAATTATCCTTGCTCCGGTTGCTCTTGAAAGATTATGAATATTTTCTTATATTATGCGTTCACTCATTTGTTATGTAAATTGCACATTTTCAGTCAAACTCATCTTCGAATTACAAACGATGGCTTAAGACACTGTGATTTATTTACAATTTTGTGAACGTTGCTTAATATTCTTATGAATTCAGCCTTAATATGTTGAAGAAAAAAAGTTCAGATTGTGTCATCAATTTGAAAACAACATTTCTTTTGAAACAAATTTTCTGCCTGGATGTGAGCGGGTCTATGGAGGCTCGTCTGCCCGTCTACTGAATGAAGTTAAAGAAATTTAGCAATAGCTCGTGATAGCTGATGTCTATTATTGCAGGCAATTTTTAACAGTCAGAAATCACTGTATTTCTGAAAAATGAAAATTTCACGAGTTTTCAACATACAGTCAAATTGGATGACCTACACTGGCACACATGTGCTGGCATGCGCACACTACTCCAAAATTTGAGAAGGGTCACATCTCGTGGTGCAAAGATACGGATCACCTCTAAAATCAGCTATAACAGAAGCGATATTTTAAAATTTTTTAGCCAGCCAATGTTTGAGATTAGTGGGATTGTACTTGAAAAAAAATTAAATAAATTAAGTTTGGATAAAATTGAATAAAACGAAAGAAATTCAGTTAGAAAAGAAAAATTGCTTCAATGTATAAATAAAGCAGGCAAATTGTTTCGAGCCGATATCCTCATAATACTGTAAAATTAAACACAGTATCTTAATTGTGTGCTTACATGTTTGGCTGCTTGGTCCCCAGTTACACATTGTCCAGGGAATAGCTGAACACTAAATTATGACTCTAAATTTCAGTTATTTAACTTCGTATAACGCAATTCGATTGGAATTTACTCGGAAATTTTACAATTCAAAACTGAAATGATCAAAAGGTTGAAAGCACATACTTCCAAACAGTTCTTTTAAACACAACTTCTACGGAAGAATTTCCCCTGAAACTTAAAAATTGCGGCGCAGTTTTTGAAGTCTCTGTTAGACTAATATACATAAGATTCTTCGCAACCGCCAATAAAACATGCACCGGAAAATAGTCTACTCAACGCATCTTCAAATTTTCTCAGCTAAGTCCCTTCTGAGAACCGTTCCTAGATCTGCTGGGTTCTGCACTTAGCTTTCACTGGAAAATTTGGATGCTTTCAAGACTATTGAACCCCGCTCTCACTCGCACCCACTGCTTTGTCATGCTGTTATTTTCCTTTAAACAGGAGGATAAACAACAGTGTAGCATTAACTACAACATTGTAGTATTTAAGGACAACAATGTAGCATTAACGACATTATCATAGTATTGGGGACAATAGAGTAATATCGAGGACAACAGTGCAACGTTGAAATAAGAGTGGAGCATTATGAACAACATTGTAGCATTAACACATCACTCATAAGATCACCAGACAATGTCATGATTGAAATAAATTTTCCTTGTGAGAACCCTCACGACATTGTTACCTTAATAAATTTCACACGAGATTATCAAGTAAGAACTCTAGCTAAAAAAGATCACATGTGTGATTGGCCACCAAAAAATTTTATAAAAGTCTCTATCAATTATCGAGGCAATGATAAAATATCAATATGGTTATCCCCACGACATTGTCGTGCAAAAAATTGCTCTACGGTCATCAAGATGACAAAACAGCGTCAATTTTTCGTAGCGAGACAAATAGTTCATAGTTCAGATTAACAAAAAGTAAAATTAGACAATCAATAAGAATTCTCATTACAGCTCCTTTTTGCGTTCCAGGCTCGAACAACCCACCCACGGACTGCAGCTCCGATGACCTGCCTTCTTGCAAACGCATTCGCACCGCCTTCACCTCCACTCAGCTGCTGGAGTTGGAGCGAGAGTTCTCTGTGAACATGTACCTCAGCAGACTGAGGAGGATAGAGATAGCGACGTGCCTCAGCCTCTCAGAGAAGCAGGTAAGTTTTGTGAGTACATAAAATTCCCTCAGAGGTAAAAATTTATACAATTTCTCCAATACAACATGAAACGATTATATTATCATCGACGTATTTATGACACTTATTGTTTTCTTGTTTTGAAATTCTGCAATTAAAATCACAATTCCTCTCTCGTAGCTTGTCCCCGTCATTATTTTGTCGGTAAAAATAACCACTATTTAAATTTATTTTTATCTCAAGCTTTGCCTGTCACGTAATATCAACAATTCCATACACATACAATTCTTTGGCAGCGCACAATTCACGAACAACCCAAATTTACTCATAAAATAATCATGATTGAACAAACACAGTGGACGTTTTCAACCCTTTCCAAGTGGAGAACTACCATTTATCATTCCATTCGGAGCATATGTTTTGTCGTTACGAAAGGGTGCTTCAGTAAAATTGAAAATTCTGTACTCAATAAATATATATTTATGTCTAATTTCCCATGCATTATTCATCGCTCACCTACCTTTTGTCGATTTATTGAACTTTTGAAATCCTTATGTGAAATTGTTTTTTCGTTTTTCAGGTTCCTAACTTTCCATTCTATGCTAGCTTAATCATGAAGGTTAGCACTGACCAGGCGATTTACAAATTAAATCGAATGAGCTAATTATTATTATAATGAACAATAATTCTTCTAAGGAATCATGTTATGCATCTGACTGACCTAGATACAAAATAAAATTCATTCTCTAAAATAACTTCTGGGCAACAATGAATTTTCTTGAGACATGATAATCAAGCCTTCAAAGTCATCCTAAGTGCCCAGAAAAATTGGAATTTTCTCGAAATTTCAGAATCGTTGCAAGTGAAATGTAGACTCAATAAGCTTTTTTAGTGTCGGAAAATATATGCAATGGGACTTACTCTTCAGTAAAATTTTAAAAACAAATCCATTGAATATGATCCAATCGCAACGTCCAAAGCCTGAATTAAATGACTCGAAAATCCATTTCACGATAACATGAACTGCTCTGATTTTTCAAATTCTATACTGCTCTGATACAGGAATATAATATTTCCACATTTAGAACATAAATCACTTAAACCCTAGAATTTTATTGCTCAATCGCTCGCTTCTTAGTTTCCGCAAGCTTGACACAAAGTTTCTAAAGATGAAGTTCACCACCTCTATTCCCATATCACTATAATGCAAAAAATTCGATGGAACAATCATATAAAATCTCACGGTAAAAATTTACATTGGCTGGTTTACTCGCCAGTCTAAGAAATTAACAAGAAAATAATGCAGTTTTTTGTGGTTTGCAGGTGAAAATCTGGTTCCAGAATCGACGCGTGAAGCACAAGAAGGAGGACGCTGGCGGACCGCCGGGAACGACTGCTCAGAAGTGCCACTGTAGTCAAGGCCGCTGCTCCCCCAACAAGAATGTGAAGCTCGAGCCGAAAGAATCTGAGGATCGAGACAGCGATCAGTCGAAGCAGGGACGCAATGCAGAGTTGGGCAATAACTGCAAGGTATCAGCGCAGCAGGAAGCTACGAAATCTAGATTAGAAACTTTTCAGGTGAATCCAAGACATGAACATAGCTCTTCGAGCCCAAATGAAGCGAGGGATTACGATGAACATGGATTGTTCGCATCAACGCGAGAGTTCGATGATTCGTTTTCTGATGTACGACACTCCGGAATCACTCCAGACTACAGTGATCTTCTGACGCAACAAAGCATAAGGTATCCGGATGCCCAGGACAATAATGTTGAAGTCAAACACTCGGGAGAGACCCATTTTCCAGAAAATATTCCGTCAGGTGACATGAGATCATTAGAACCGCGCTTCAAAAATGTCTCAGCTAGAGATCAATTTCTTAGGTCGCGGTTTTTCAATCAAAGTGGGTTTAATTTAATTGAAAAGTTTCCTTCGCATTTGGTGGCGGTAAAGCCAAAAATCAATCATATTTCCAGCCAAGCGGGAGCCTTAGACTTGGCGTTTAAAAAGCGTTCAGCATCGCCTGAGGCTCCAGCCGAAGACTTCATCGAAGCACGAGAAGACAAAGGCAAGGGACCTTCGACATCGACGGATCATCGACGCTCATCAGAGCCACAAACAGGACCGATGAGAGCACCGGAGTCTGTTCCAGGAGTCCAGGTCGCTCCTGAGGAGTCCGACCAGCCCCATGACGGCGTTTGGACCCCAGTGGAACACGCCGCCACGAAGCGCCAAGCTGAAGATACCTCACTATTGTCGGATGTCGCCCCTCACAAAAAAGTAAAACTCACTGCGCAAGAATCTTCCTAAACATTTTATTTTCACGCTGAAGAGGAGCTCTTCATTTCATCCGAAATTAAGAAATAAAAAAATTCAGGATTCATAATTGCAGCGAGGAAACTTTTCTGAAATTTCAGAAAGCACACTACTTTTTAAACCTCTCTCGGTTGGAACAGTGAGAAAGTATGCAATTTTAATCAATTGTAAATCCTGACCTGACAATCATTATACTGTGAGTCTTAGACACCCAACTTTAAACGATCTCGAATTGGACCATACGATCCATAAAAGACGAGCATTTTCGCAAAGAACTATTCATAGACAGAGATGTGTTATGGCCACAAAAGATGAAAAATAGGAAAAAGGAGTTCGCGATCCGCAATTTAGTCTTCAGTTATTGGTTTTCTCGACAGAAAAATCTACAGCTCTCAGCCACGTCGCACTCGTAAACTAAAGTTTACAGCCACGACCACGCGTTGTACGAATTTGCGAACGTTACCTTGGAGACACTTTAATTAGTAAGGATTTTTCAAACTTAATCGCGCCCAGTGCACGCTCATTGCTGTAAATTGGTGTTTCACTGAAAAACCTGCTCCAGCATGTGCTCATAATTTAGTCATGTGATATTGATATTTTTCTGGCACAAAACCTGTGGGTGTTCACATTGATTGCCTGCTTAGCCTTGAAGATGCAGGTTTATGTCCTTCCTAACTAAATATTTCCTTTAAAATATTTTACTTGAACATTATACATTCCATTACGTCGTTAGAGAAATAATGTAATGCGAAAGTTTGCAAGGAATGCTAGTTTAAAAAATGTAAATTAATTTTGCCTCGAAAGAAGGTATGATCTTACGTTTAGTGGATGCAAAACACTCGCAAAAAAATTCATTTGATAATTTAGGGCTCAAATTAAACGTTTTAATGTCACATAGACTGCACAGCTTTTTACAAGTCTTAGACACAAACAATGTTTTCTTCTGAGAATAATGAGGTAATTTGTAATAGTGTCACGTACTTATAATAATCTAGATATTCGAATTTGTCTACAGCAAATCTTCCCGAGATTAGACGCTCGGGACAAGAGTAAGTCGGTTACTTACAAGTTGTATGTTATTTTTCCTTATAAAAGATTCGACGTGTCTCCTAAAAATGCTCAGTACTCTTTTGTTGTTCCTTGCAGTCCATCACATCTGCGCAGTAAACCGAGGCTACTGAGGTTACGGGTACAACTTGAACGTCGAATGTAACCGTTGTTTTGCCGTTCTGAATCCCTAAGATAAATTTTCAGCGCCAGTAAAATGCCGTTCAAATTTGACTTGATGTACATCTTATGAAAAGGAGCATAAGATAGAGTTGTGTCGAAAATTGAACAGCATTTTGAATTTGATTGGATGCGAATTTTTATCCAAAAAGTTTAATGAAACGATAGCGTTTTTCAATCATTTGGACTCGTGGACACAAGTTATTTTAAAAATGCTATTTTTAAATTCAAACCATGTGTATGTCTGATGTATGTCTATTTTATGGATGTATTCGTTGCACACACGTATTTGCTAATGATAAATGTGTATATTTATTGAGGAATACATTCCTAGATATCTCTACATTCTAGTCGACCAATAAAGCCTAAATGAAACGCAGTGTATTTGTAAAGTGACCTTATAGATGGACGATAAAGTTATATATATTTTAGCACTTTGATAGTTCTTGTATCATTGCCCTTTATTCAATGTAATTTAGGTACGAGAATTTTCAATAAAGCTGCATCACAGATACGGCAGCGGGACGGTCCATAATATCTAAGAGAAACCTGGGCATTTTATGAAACAAAGAGCAGGGTAGAATTTTTTTTCAATACAAGCGCTGCTTTTGTCGACTTTAGAAAAACGAGAGTTATTCCAGAATCATAGTCAGTTATACTTTAAATGGGAAATTTGATTGAAGCCAGTCATTATACCGATGAAATTCCAATATCATCGCCATTTGCTCCGGAGCTTCAAAACTTGATTTATATGCAATGATCCAATTATTATTTTCTTCTTTAAAGCTCAACATTGTTCTTTATTTTTCTTTGTATGTTTATTTTCATGGACGAAACGACATTTTCATAGGAGAAAATTGATTTCGTACCTTCCAACTTAGTTTCCTAACGCGAAGCAGTGCTCTTCATGTTTGAGTATAAAAATTCTTTTAATCTTTTTAAATTGAAATTCCATTGTAAACATCTTTTTACCTAGATAATTTAATTTCAACAGTCAGGCTTTTGTAAATATTAAAGGTTGTTATGCCCACACTGACGCCGAGTGTTATGCTGACGTGTGTAGCTTGCAATTGATTTGCTTGCCGTGGGACAGCAGCTTGCCAGTCATTGAAGTCAATATTGATCGAGTGAATTTTTGAAAAGTCTACGGTATTCGTTCATAATATTTCATTATCGTTTACAGAAAGTCCACGGTGTTTGTTCATGATATTTCATTATCAAACACAAGTTTTAAGACGCTGTTTACGTATATAGGCCAAATTCTTAATCATCTGCTATCCACTTCATGGTGAAAATGCTGTTTTTTAACGATTTTGAAGTGCATGAAATAGGCATAAAGATTTAATTTTTATTTGAAGTAACAATTGACGTCCAGTGAATGATCCAAATTCAAAAAATATTTTTCCTCTGAATCTTCGATGCGAACATTCATGTTGCAGCCATACTTTGCAGGACGTGTCTCCTAATAATAACCGCATGGAAAACTTTCATGTGTGGGCTCATGATTACATGAAAGATTCTAGTACACGAGTCATTGCTTAAAACGAATTTCATTATTGCCAAGAATCACAATTGTCACGATGAATTGTTCTGTTATAAAACGCGAAAGTGGGCAAGATGAGATGAAGACCAGGATTTTTACGTTCCGGGTTCTTTTTAGTGGGAATTTTTCGAAAGAAAGTGTCAATTAATATCGTTAGTCCTATTATTATGAGTAGCAAATACGCATTACTTGTTTGTTTTTGGCATTTGGGAGAAAATTTTTTCAATAAAATGTGCGTAGAAGTGTAAAAAGAGATAAAATAAATTTAATACATACTAGTACAAGCTAAATAATAACGATTAAGTGAAACACGGAGAAGCTGTAATTCTGGGCTTCAGTCAAACTTTTGCAAACGCATGGTTGTTTCGATGTTAAAAATTTAATTTCATTTCAATATCCTTGCAGGCAATTTTCTACTGTTTATTGATAATAACTTCTGAAATTGATACCACTTTAATGATGAAATTATTATAGCGAATGTAAAACAATAAAGGATCATGCCTCGTTAGTTCAGTAAAGTTTCATTTCGGTAAAACTTCATTTTATCGAGGAACCAGAGATCCTAACTCAATACTAAAAGCTGCTTACAGAAGAAAGTGATGGTTCTCGACGTAAAACTTTCATACGAACTCAAATATGATTGGAGGAAGAGTAGCATACAAATGAAAAGCGAAACTTTTTGTTCATTTAATGAAAAGAAATTTTTCGTTAGTTAAACCATGCTAGAAATGGGAACTCTGAGTACTTTTATTAAGTCGCAAAAACTTTTACACCACTATAGCATTAACTATTAACTCCATTATACCAGTTGCACGTTCAGAGTTACGAGCTTTACTTCGGTACTTTCACTTCGAAACAGATTTTTTTTCACAATGTCCCTCATACAGTTACGTTCTATGCGATTGGTTCGAATTAAAATCTGAAGACTCTGAATCACAATTCTTTATTTTTCTTAGTATTTTGCATGCTCGGGTTCTTATTTGTTACCGTCCACACTCAGCTGTCAGTGGCAACATGTGTCGAAATTTAGCTTCTATTTTCATATTGCCGATCACTAAAGCGTTTCACTCACACAAAGGAAGAAATTGGCGTTCTAATTGTTCGAACGATCCTTTTTCTATAGCGAACATGTTAGTTTAATGAACTATGAGACATTAAAACGAAATGACTTCATCATTATTTTACTATCACATCGTCAGCTGCGAAAAAAGATCTGTTTGAAAAATTCCTTTCACGAAGAATATTTGCATTATCTTCGTATTTTTTGTGGAAATCTTAATAACCGTCGAATTATTTTCTCTGGTAAAACTCTTGATTATGAATATTTTTTAACGTTTAAATTTGAAAACATAAATAATCTATTCATGCTGAGAAGTGGTCAAGTTAATGAATATAAAATGAGTTCAAACTTCATCTCACCTCTTAGAGTTGCTAACAGGACTCTGCACAGCGTTCAGCTTTTTTGACGTACCAATTTATTCTGAGATCATACCAACTCGGAAGCACGGCTTAAAACAAAATTCACTTCATTCTAACAGGTTCTCAGTTTACATTCTTGAAGCATTACAAACAGTGTTAAAATTGCGTACTTTACAAGCTGTGTCTGTTGATCAGCCAATAAAAAATCAGAGAAATGAGGGAATTACTGTAGTTGCTATCACTGGAGAGCAGAAAACCACCAGATATATAAAAAAATATGATGAACTGTCACACGAAACACTACTATATCAAGGGAATCATAATGTCGATAACAACGCTGAAGATGGTAGCCGAAACAACTAATATTGTACGACTGATGAAATTCATTATAATGGACCAGAGGAAGTGATCCTGTGAAATCATGAGTAATTTATTAAAGATCAGAGTTGGATATCTTATCCCTCAAACTAGTACATTTATAATCAATGTATAAAAATTATTGATGAAATACAAAACGTGTAAAAAAACATCCACGGCGTTTTTGCGTTTCTAAAATTTGAGCGTATTCTTAATGCTTTCATTTCGACTTTTTGAAAGCTTTCTGAAACATAAATAGGCTCAATTTATATTTATCTCCTAAAAAAAGTTGTGAGAAGAATAATTTGATACTCTGAGCAGTGATATTCAGTAATAAAGTTGTGATATTTCGCAGAAAATAAACGTTAGGGATAAAGAGGCTTTGATTGAAGAAATGCGCATGGGTTTAATAAAGGATTGAAAAGTATATTTTAAAAACTTCTTAAACGGTCAGAGTTAATGAATTTAGCAATAAAATATTGTGTTTCTAATAATTATATAGGGCATCGCTACATTTCATTTGAACAGGCTAAATTATAAAAAGGTTAAATAAACAGCATCGCTATAACGTGTTGAGAAATTCATCGATCCAATAGAAGCTAGTAACTTTAAACTGTAATATTTTGTCATGTATGTTGAAATATTTTGTGTTTTTTCAAATTCCCACATTTGCATTGTATCCCATTGTATACTGGCAGTAAGAATATAGAATGAGCACAGTTTTACGAATGATAAAAGCATTATACATTGTTTATTGCCTTTATTATAGATTGCCGTTGTCTCAAGCTGTGCTCATGAACTTATAGCAACCTACATCTTGCAGAGCGTGTCTATCCATGTGTTTGTTATAATTGTTTCCAATCTTCGATCTTGCGACAAAAATCCCATAAATCCTGCGAGTTTATTTTCTATTAAAACCCAAAAGACTGCGTAGCAAAAGTACGAGACAAGATGAAAAGCTGCAAGAAACACACAGAACGACAGCCAAGACCAATGATTGGTGCATGGGTAATAAGGAAATGAAACTTAAGAAGAAACTAATGCTAGGAGTGACGAAATGAAGGTCAGTAGACAATAAGTAATTCTGAACAAAACCATAGTGGAAGCTTATAAACGAAAAACTGAAGCATGAAAACAAACGCAAAAATAAGCAGTGAAAGTACGAAGGCGGCTGCCTATCAATTCATCCATCATATTGGACAGAACTGACATTCTTCATTAATAAGCAAAATAATAGCTTCCACTTCTTCCAATTATTCCATATCACAATTGAGACCATTATCCAATCGATTATGGAGGGCAAATTCATTTCAAAGAAAGCGATCAGTTTGTTTTGATGTTATTGGGCACTCGCAATAAAGCGAGTCTAAACAAACGCGTAACTCTCGACACTGGCACCCGCAGTTCTCGGAGACGGTCGCCGCGTGACGGCATTGAACTTGGCCGGCCCTTGAGATGCTTCTCTATTGCTCGGCGCGCTCTGTTCTTGAACGCTCATTCTCTCGCGAGACAAAACCAGTGAAGGCCTGGGCAGACGCGGCAAAAATGGGAGTTTAGCCTCAATGATGTTCGTGATGAGAAGTTGAAGGCAACACGAGGCCAAAACAAAAGGCCGGGAGCATCACTGGCGAGGCCTCATTATGACTGCCACTCGAGGCCCTCAAGAGGCCATGATAGCCCCAGCGGGTACAAAAGAGAGCGGCGAGCTCTCTCTGTAATGAGCGCCGCTCTCTGCGCCAACACGTGACGACTTCCTCTTCGCCAGGATTACGCATTCCAGGCCCCCCATTCTTTTCAAAAAAGGCTTTAGAAAACTGGCTGGAGCTACCAATCAACGCTTTTCAGTAGTGCAATTGTAAGTGAATCTTACGGGCTTACTGAACGACTAATTTTTACTTCAGCTCACATTAAATTTTAGTTGGATTGAGTTTACTTTAACTTATGAACTCTATCGTATTAGCCGATTACATCAGGAAATTGTCCGTTTTCTGATATCAAGTGAATTTTTCCATGCACAACTCATTTTGAACTTATCTCGAATTACTATCAGTTGTTAAACAAAAATCCTAATCGATCTCGAGCATTTAACGAGCGACGTTTTTCGAAGCGCAGAAAGTTGAAAAATTTTCACATATCTAAATTAAAACAATGAATGAAACTTTCTCATCTCTCGTGCCCGTTGACGTATTTAATTTTTTGGCACGCGACAACTTTTATCTTGGATGATAAATTTAGAGTCGCAACAAACTCTAGTTTAGCAAATTTATTTAAATGAAAAGCAGTAAATCTTAAAATTGACGGATAAACAATTATACAATGAATCAAATACGAACAGTTTAAATGTTTTATCATATCTTAAAGTCAGGGAATTTAAAAAATATTAGTCGTAACTCTAGCAGTTATCTGTATTTTTCAATAATTAGATTACAGACTAAACTTTCTGACTGAAAGTCGTATGTTAACAATATCATATCATGTTAATAATATCATTTCAAGAAATTCCAGTATCAAAAATATCCTTCTATCTCACACTAGCCTTATAAAATTGAAAAATACACTGACGATTAGAGAGTCCAATGACTTGCAGAATTATTTTTCAGGCTCTAATAAACTTTGCAAACCAATTTTCTTTCAACGGCTCTATCGCAATACCAGAGAGTAATTTTCCTATTCCCATATATATTTTCAAAGAATGGGTGTTTCTTCAACCATTAAGCTGTTCGAGGAGAAATAAAAATAAGATAATGTATTTTAGCTATGCAGGAAAACGTAATGGATTACAATTTGAATATGATCTTTTAAATTAGTAGCTAGAGTGCGAAATGTGTTCGAGTATTTTTGGTTAAGTTCTGAAAAGATTTCAACTGCACAATTCCAACTAGAAATGTAGCAGGCTTTTGACTCTGAGAGAAAACTCGTGTGACTCATCGGAATCGTTCTAAACAAATTGATAAATTACAGGCACACGCATGAGAGGCTTAAACTGCCAACAGAAAAATTCATCTCAGAAATTTGCCACAATGGGTATACTCTAAATGTGAGGCTTATATGGGAAACTAACAGTTTGATGGCGAATAAAGAACATAGCTGTGGATTTTCATTTATAAGTTCACATTTTTTTCACACAATTACATTTACTTTTTATTTATTGATGTGACAGGATTCTTTTTTTGTGAATTTCTGAGTGAAAATAGGATTCCATATTTCCCTAAAGTCTTGGTAATCTAGAGAACAATTTGGAAATTGATAACGTTTGACCTACATTCCAATTGAAAATTTACATTGGTACGTAATCGACTTCAACAAGCAGTGATCTTAATTTACATAATGAAAAGGTCCCAATTGACAATGTTAGCTAACAATAACAAATAATTTCTGATTTGAAAAAACAATCAACAAATTCAATAAATTCAAATTCAATATCTACCGAGCTACATACTAACAAATAATTCAACTACTTTACTGTTTTGTAAATGTCATAAAGAAATAAACCTTTCATTAAGTTGTGTTAAAATTTGAATACAGGAAAAAACTGCATTTAGTTCAACATGCAAATTTCCTTTGAGTTGAAGTGGTTATCTCCCATCTGACCAGCTTTATTCGATAACTATTCCGTCACCCGCAACAATCTTTTCGTCTTTCGTTGCTTCGCGACATTTCTAATCTGATAACTCATTTTCTCCCAACTAAGAACATCAAAAATACAAAAATACTGGCCTTTGATGTCCTCGTTGGGTTAATTGGGCGAATTTAGATCTGAACTGCTTCAGAAGTGAAGTCGGTCTGGCGGCGGCTGGCGTGTGACGTTCATCCGTGAGCCTGAAGAGTCAGGCACGTCCCCAGGCTGTAGGGCCTTTCTCTCCTGATACTGTTTGCAAATACACCATTCTTTATGAATGGAGCAGCTCACCGTAATGCTCGAGAGGGAGCTTCATAAGTCCATTGACGCACCAAGCTGACAATTTGCGAGCTCTGTTCACAAAAGGGATCTTCTTCACAAGCTGGCAATGGAGCGCGGGTACGCTTTTAATTGTGAGAAGGCATAAACTTGGATGATATCAACTCTGAGTCATGGAGACGGTGGCAGGCTTGTTGCTGTTTTACTTCATCTGTTTATCATGCGGACGTACCGTAGACGAGGTGGCAAGCGGGCTACTGTTTTGCTTCATCTCTTTATCACACGGACGTGCCGTACGCGGTGGCAAGTACGCTACTGTTTTGCGTCCATCTCTACATCATGCGGACGTGCCGTAGATGAGGTAGCAAGTGCGCTACTGTTTTGCTTCCGTACCTTCATCATACGGACGGACTGTACACACAGTGGCAAGCATGTTACTATTTTAATTTAATTTCTTCTTTATGCAGAGTGCTGTCGGCGCAGTGGAAAGCATTTTGCTGTCTAGTCTTCATTTCTCCATTAGCCGGAAATGCGGTGTTTTTTCTACTTCTCTTCCTCATGTAGATTTGCTGTAAATGCAGTTGTAGGTATGTGGTTCACCAATGTATTCTTTTCATTATGTAAATATACAGTTGCTGCAGTGGTAGGTATTTTTCTGTCTTTTCCTCGCATCTTCATGTAGCTATGCGGTAACCGTGGTAGCAGTCATGTTGCAGACTATTCTTCTTCTCTTCATTATGTATGTAGATGTGCTGCAAACGAAGTATCAGGCATTTAATTTAATGCCTGTTTTCCTTCATAATGTAAATGTGCTGTAAACGTTTGGAAGGTATGTTGACATTTTGCTTTCATCTTCTTAATGTCCCTCATTGTATAAACAGGCATGCTTATTTTCTACCATCGTCGCTACATTACATAAATATTATGTTGCCATTGTGACACACCGGTAATTGTTTTCCATTCATCATGAGTATTTTCTGTTAACTCCTGCGCAGGCACGTCACCAGTTTATCCCCTCACAAATTTTTCAAATAACACTGAAAAAGACAGTAAACAAACAATAAGACCCGCCCGAATTAGACTGTGGGAATTGGTTATAAAACTCTGAAAGTAAAGCCCACATTGGCTGCTGTTCCTCACGTTCAATGAACGGTAAGTGACCGACTAGTCTGCAAGGATTTTATCCTAAACTGGTTTGTCCTACGAAACTACTCAGTAATTACTCGAAGTAATAATTGAATCAATTACAAGCTTGGATTGCGAAAAAAAAAAATTTACATGACGTTACGATAATATAATGTGCTTGTCGACACTGATTCGTTTTGTAGAAGCTCTCAGCAGCGATGATAGCTCAAGAAGAGCGAAAGGCGTGTCAAGCCACTTCTGAAAAACACATGTTCCTACTGAGAAGCGTATGAACACACCGTAAATTATGTCTTTGTAACGTGCGGCCTCATAGGGCGCTGATAATGTCATTGTAGCAAACAGCCTCTAACAGCACGTATGATAATGTAGCATACAGTAGCACAATTTCCATTCATTGTTCGCTGCAAATATTCCTGTACTTTGTAAAAACATAATTAAACCATAAATTACTTCTAAACTAAAAGAGTGCGATGACGGGACGTTGTTTTAAATTTCAAGATCCAATGAACTGCGCAATGAATTGGCTTTATGAATGGTGCTATTCAGCAAGATATTCTTAACAATGAAGTTTGGTAGTCAGCAATAATGGTCAGGATGGTATACATGTAGCTAAAGAAAAATGTTATGGTACCGGTGGACGAAAGCTGGTGTAATTATTTATTGACTTTTTATCAAACATTTAACGTTTTTAAAATTTATAGGTGCGTTAAAAATCAAGATTTAAGTCTTACGTAATTGAAAAAAGGGCTTTAAGAGTTAGGAAAATGACTTCCAGCTGCTTGTGATGTTGTACGAGGAACGAGTCATATTGTAAAATATAGAGAATTTTCGTCGAAACGCATCAATCTTCATGTCACGCTTATGCTGATACAGTATGGCAGAATTTTTACAATATCAATACAGTATGAATGATACTTATTCTGTGGTACGCATAGGACTTGTATTTAATTGAGTCTTCTTATATTGATGTGTTATTCCTGTTTTTTTGCTTCAAAATGTGTTTAAATAAAATACTGGCCATAAAAATAGATTGCAGGGTTTTTCAACATAGGTGTGCATCAAACGAATAGAAAGACCGTCTCAAAAACATCACAATAGCCGAGTCATAGTTAACGAATATGAATCATGCATTGGATATATCTCCTAATGAAGATTTATCAGTGCAGTACATTGTAGTGTTTCATGAGTCTTATATTTGGCACTTTTGCTCTTGAGGGTATAATCGAGCCAGAAGTAGATTCAATGCCGTTTACAGTGAAGAATTAGCGCAAGGACCCGTGCCTAGACTGGTGGCCTTGTTTTGTGCATTCAGAAGCTTTCTTCATTCAGACTAAGAGAGGTGAGACGCTATTATTGTGAGAATGAACAAGGAGTCTAGAGTTTTCATGTTCTTTGGGACCGTGCAGAAATTTAACACTGAATCGTAGAGATAACGGCTTAAATTTTTCGAATTTGTAATTTATTTGCTCTGAACTTGATATTTGAATCGTTGACATCATGTATTCATCTTGGTATGTGTAGGCCTGAGGAAATTTTTAGAACGAATTCTTTTTAATGCTGATGAACATTAGAAAGTTGAACAAATTGCGAGTAGTTTAACAAACTTATGAATCAAATTTTACAATTTTTACAACATTCATTATTTGAAAAAATTTCTAAGTGATTTTTTGCGTCTGAAAATACGAGTACAAAAGGGGCTGATAGTTTTACTTTTTACAAGAAGTGTTGCTGAGATGAATTGAATGGATGCAATAAAAATTTTTTGTTTATTGCCACCAAGTTTCAAATTGCATCAGACAGAGCACTTCAACCTTTAATGATGTTTTTTCATACATGAACCTACAGTACATGAATTAATTTTTCATTAAAATTACAACTGTAGATCAAAAAATTATGTGGTATAGAAAAAGTAATAAACTACTCAATTCATTAGCAATTTTTTTCTCAGAATAACAGCAATGAAAATGCGAATTTCACTACTTTAATTCTTGAGAGCAGTCTCTAATTCTAAAGGTTTTCATTTGAATGTTTCAAATATATTCCAAACGGTTTTAATTCACCAATTATATTGTTTTAGTCTTACTCGCCTTTCATTCTCCAAGTGAAACTTTATTTTTAATCAATAAGGACTTAATTTGAAATTTATTCAATTTGGATTTTTACAAGCTACATTAAGTTACTGAAGCGCTCAGAGTTAGGTTCTACTGAAAAATGTACATTAAACAGCCTTAATAAGGCTTACCTACTCTTTTCTTTTCCCACTTTTCATTCTCGAATGCTCACACTACTACTCAGAAAATAGGTATAAACAATCTAATTTAATCTCCAAAGAAATGTAATTCATTCTTATTCCACTAACAGAACAGAAAACTAGCTTCCTATGGGCATGGTAGCGTTTCAGAACCTGCCATAAACGGTCAATTATAGAAGTTAAAGGCTAATCCATCAGACATTCAGACATTCTCTGTTGAATGCCATATTAGAGCAGGCATGATACTCGCGCTGGATGCCGAGTAAACTGAAGACAGAAGTCATTGATTACTGGCCAGTTTGTCGACGTGATAGGCTTATTGAGGTGTGCAGTGGCAGGACAATGATATTGTTGAGCCACACAATGACTGAAGCACTGCTGCACACAATCACTTCTCCAGACGGGACAATGTCGCAGCCAGTGATGTATCAGCAGGCTGTGCATGCAAGGACATAAGCTCGCCATCTCCCAACAATCGCAATCTCACAGTCGCAACAATTGGCGTCATCCTTCACAGTCCGGCCGGCCCCTGCAATTGTGCAAGTCAAGCGGAAATAATGCGACGGCACCCTGAAGCTCTCGATTGGGGCAGCGATCGTCGCAGATGCTCCGTGACTAAACACTTTCCTTCATTGAACTTTGAAAGGAATTCTCTAATTCTATAAGGGCCTTGAGTGTATGGGTGTGAAATTGATACCATCAAGAGGATAGTGAATTCGAGTGCAGTGAAGCAGTTGATTTCCCCCGCCTCAACCCGAATGAGGAAAATTTTTCAAGTTTCCTCCTTGGCACTGGAAAGAATTTTAATGGTTAGTCAAAACTGAAGAATGTGGAAAATGCGATAATAGATTTTGCGAGGAACTTTCAGAGATTCACGTTATATATCACGGAGAAACATGTCATGTATGATATTAATGATTGATGGTAAGTGATAGCTTATTCCTCCTTTTTAACTCAAAAACACCCAGCTTTCCTAGAAGCTTTAAAACTAATCCTGTGTAATGGATACCAAAATTCTACAAATTTAGGAAGCCAGAAATTCGAGAACAACACGACTTAGTGATAAGTTTCACATCAGAAATCTCCACAGAGACTGGAGTTACAGCGCTGAGACCGCTGTCATGTTACATCTCATAGTATTTGCTTTAATTAGTGCTCCTAGAGGAAGATTTGCGGTCCCGACCTAGAGGTTAGGTAAGCCATTTTTTAATAAATTAGCGTCTAGTTTTGTTTCGAACTATATTCATATCAGTTCACTGCTGTCCTTTTTTCAGTTCCGATTTTCTTCTTCAACTTTTATCTTGTATCAAAAATTTCTATCAATCTTGTTGTTTTTCAGATGTGTAAGTACTCCTTGTAATCGATTCTCCGTTCCCTTAATTTCATACTAGGTGGCGCTTTCTTCCCTCCTCCCTTGGGAACACCTCTGTTGTAGTTTGGGAGGGTTAACCTAAGCTATAGTCTGATCTTTAAGTAGCATTGACATTGAGTGGCTCTTCTCCCACTCAAGTCTTGTATGGAACACTGTTTTTATGTTCTCTGTGCGTTGTGATATTTTACGAGAAAAAAACAAACGAAAAAAGAAGGCCCGTCTTTCTTAAAGACTTGTTAATCAGCCACGAATGAAATTCAGTTAAGGAATGACGAAAAATGACAGTGAGAACATGCCACAGGTAATATTGTACACTAGTACAAGCCCCTAAATTATTTAACTTAAAAAAGGTAATAGTTAGATAGATAAGCTTTAGAGCTCATCTAAAGAAGTTGTTTAGTAGTCAATTATACGAACCGGTAACATAATGAAGCCACCTCGGATTCTAAGCAAACCCTCTCGATGAAAAATTGAAAAGAGAACTGATGAACACTTAATAAAGATCAATCTTAAATAATTCGCACTGTAATTTAGCTTCGAGTGTGTTTTGACAGAGGCTTAGAGCATCTTGGTCACATGAAAATTCTAAGAATACGAATCTCAGTTACGTGCTGTAGAGGCTCTTGTACGATAGGAGGTACGTTTAATTGAATTCGGGCCTGTACTACGAGGAAACAAAAATCACTTTTGAAAAAGAAACGCCGACCTGGCTACTAAACGTCGGCCTGGTCACCGCTTAACACACAACCTTCTGCACCAAGTTTTGCTAATTCTACAGTGCCTAGCTGAGGATTTCTCAACTGAATGCTATTTTCATCGCGTACTCCGACGACCAGAGGCACTATGCAAGCACACCTCTGTGAGTGTACCTTAGAGTTTTCGTGCACCTCATGCACGAGTTGCGCGATGCGATGACAATTTTCTTCAGAATATCACACAGTGAAAATTGAGGAAAAGTGGCTAACTTAGCACAAAAACAGAGCAAGGTGATATGACCGTCTTTCCCAAAACTATCAGGTGTTCTGTAGCTGATATTGCATTAGGTCGTTAAGATGAGATGCCAGATTCTTTTCTTTTTCTTATGAACGAAATCGGCTATTTCGTCATGACGACATCCTACGTATTTCGCAGGTACTTCTTGCAAAATCTCTCCTATTCATTTTAGCTCATTTAAATTCTCTGAGCCACCACATATAAGGAAAAAATGAGAATTAATTTTTAACAACCGTTATTTTTTTACTGACAGTATTCTAACACTTCTTCAAAAATCGAAATAAAAATGTTAGATATGCTGGGCGCATATTGCAAAGTAACTTGAAAATGTGCTCAGTTCATACATTAACTCTTCCGTCTTCCCAGATTAAAGAATTCTTTCTTCTTCGTCAGCATTCATTCTTTCAAGTAAAACCATTTCTTAACCATGTTTTTCCTGACTGTTCCTAACGATTATTTCTTGAATTATTATTTTTTCAAAACGGACAAAGAAAAATTAATTTATTTTGTCGCTAAAACTTCCTTTTCTTCATGCGTTGTGTCATTCTTGTTTGGTTTTCCACTTTCCATAGCTGGAAATCATCGTCTATGGTACCAACCATGCACCCTCAATTACTGCAGAGCTTTCTACTCTCGAGTAAAAAAGCAGAGAGCCATCAGCTTGGAAATATTGACTTCAAGACGACATCAGTCATCTTAACCTGAGAACTTTTTGTTACACTCTCTGGAAAAAATAAATATTCGGTACTCCAAGACAACATTTTCTCGTATGTATGTTATATAATAACACCAATATTGCAAATGCATTAGTTTGAAATTTCAATTTCTGGTTTGCGAAGTCCGTGTATGTCTTAGGGCTGGTGCATTTTGAATATTGTTTTCTCAGTCAACTGTGCCTCAGTAGTTCCAATAAGCTCTGAAATTCTGAAAAAAACTAGTTTTTTGGAGAAATTTGCTATTCAAAGGTAATGAACATTCCTGCAATTGAAAGTTGATTAATTCAGCGTACTGACGTGAAATCTGCCTGTTGGGTAATTATGAACGCTTCTTGGCATCTAATCACAAAATATGAAAACATAAATCGATTACATTCTCTCAACTTACTTAGAAGGTAATTTATTTGCTGATATATACTTATTGAAGAGCGGAGACAGACACCGAAAAATTACAATGCTGCTGGAGCACTGTTAAGCGAAAAAATATGAAGTATTGTATTTAAAATGCAGCAAATGATTGCATTGAAATTCATATGTGACAAAAAACATTCTAGAATGAATTTTTTCTGTGTGCTTTATTCAAATTATTCCTAACGCAAGCAACATCTCAGCAAAAACACAAAGTTTTAACAAAGTCTCCTATGGAATATTTTTGAAAACCATTCAAAGAAAATAATGCTTGGTTGAGCAGTAACTCTCAATTTTTAAATTTGTTGACTTCTCAACAACTGTTTGGTTTCATTTCGTATGAAAGAAGAACTCAAAGTTAATCTATCCAGTAAAAACATTTATAGAATTCAAATTAATCATTATTGTGTGTTTTGACTATACAAGTTTGTGTAAAAGAAAGATATTCAATTTTAGTTGTTGACTTTAGTCACACTCCGTCGCGTATTGACATCCCTAATTGTGGCCAATTTATCTCTTCCACGCGATGAATGAAAATATGGAAAGATGATGGAAGTTAAAATTTTATACATTTTTTCGAAATAGAAAATTTCTTTCCGCAATAGAGAAACTAAACTGATGAACACGTTTTATCTATGTACGGATTCAAAATTATTGCCCAGTTTAAGAACATCAACATCTAAGAGAGCAAATTTTCAGCGCTTTTCAGCTTCAAAAGTAAATTTAATATCAGCGTGTTGAAAGTTTAAAAAATCAAAAAACTAAGAAGCATTTGATTCGTGTTTGAATGGCTTAAGAAAAACCCTTATCCTCATCCCACCTGTGTGCCCGTAAAATTATTCATTTTTAAATTTTTTTTAACAGAAGATAATTCAAAATACAATACTGTAGAAAGCTTTTGATTAGACTGCGTTATAAATCTATCGTTGATCGTTATATATCTCACTTACGCAAATTTGGATGGTCTCATCTTGTAGGACATTTGTAAACAAATTCCCAGTCTCAAAAAAAAAAACATTAAATAGTGGTGAATTTGAGAAGCGAAATACTTTGCACGGCTATCCAGAGTATGGTCAGTATGAGTGAAAGGGGCCAAAATCATGCAAAAAACTTAGTAAGCTTACATTTTGTAGTAATGTAGGCGAGAAAAAATGGGCAAAACTTTCTCATATTGAGCGTATCCTTTATTTAAAGCACGTCTTCACTCACTAATGTTCTGACTACGTGCACACCGTGTTTGAATGATGTAAAACGTGTGCGCTTCAGACGCCCAGTTCCATAGCGCGCAGGCTGACAAACCAACTGCATCCGCCTCAGAATAGGAGATAAAACCTGCCGACGAGCTATGAATTTACTGTTAAGCAAACTACTGGGAAGTTCTTTCATCCCAAAAATTAAGGGATTATTTTAAGTCTGTTAAAAGAAAACCAGGGCACGGGCACAAAATTCCCACAGAGACCATTTTTTGGTATTTTGCTCCGTCTGCTGTAGAGCTTTGACTTGGTTTTTTCTCAAGTGCCAGGGTCTGACTATTTTTCAGACCGAATCATGATGAAATGAGATTCTGAACTTCTGAACACACAAAAACTGAAAAATTAAATTGAAATGCGTCAAATGTGTGATCCTAGGGTCGCCGATAGAAAATGTCCAAATTGAATGCTGAACAAAGCACGGACTAATAATAATAACTCCAAACTGATACCAGTGAAGGATGGTGTGAATGTGTGAGGGCAACTCAAACGTATTTCTGAAATGCATGAAATAAATACAATAACTTACGACGTATGTTAAAACTCCATACTTTGAACTCAACAGAAACCACTGCACCATTTCTTGGGAAAAATCCGCAAAGCACCTAAGTTCATCTGTTTAGTAAGGCTTGCGAGCAAATGTTGCGTATTTTGTTTGTAGTTTGTGTCTGTATGCATGTGGTAATTCATTATAGAAAGGTTGTGCGGCAAGTTTCATGAGTGGTTTCGTTGAACAGATCAACTTTCATGACTGTTAGAGCATGTGACACGAGCTGCATGCTGCGATGTGTGCTGGTGCAGTCGTTGAGCGCTGACGCGCACCGCGACGTCGGGACGAGTTTGGTGTAGTTGATGACGTTAGTCACGGGCAGGCGGTCAGTTGGGGTGTTTATGTGGGCCTTCACGGCCACTGCTGGTCGAGATCATTGCTCCCAGTTAGCTTCTGGTAAATAGAATTAAGTTAAGTTAGCTCCGAGGTGAGCTTGAATTGTCATTATGAACCAAAATGTAGCGCTCGAATACTTTATTTTGCATTTCTGAAAATTTTACCTTACACGGAAAATCTTATGATTTATTCATGAAAGGATATTTAATTACGTCCAGGAAAAACGTACTTTCTACAGGGGGTTGTTACGTGACTTACGTGAGTGTAATTCATTTGTAAGGAATTTAAAAAACTTCGGCAGCTTGGGAGAGACAAAGCTTCCCAGGTTTCATTTATTAATATTCATTTCCTGGATACTTTGAGTTTAATTTTTAACAATTAAAAACTTGATGTTAAAATCAAGTCCTAACCGACTTGAAATTGCTTTCAAAGACAATTTTCTAGAATGGGTCAATACTTCAAATCTTCTGGATGTAAGTTAAGATTAGAAGATTTGTTCGATTGAACACACTGAACAAGTCTAAGGATGTCTCCATAGATTTTCAGCAATGACGATTACAGCTCTCAGTTTCTTGAATAGAAATGTTCCGATCCCTTGTATTGTTCTTACGAGTGTCCACAGTTTTATTTTCTGTTGTAAATTGGATGGAGCTCCACGTTGTCACTTCAGCTGAGCAGCCTTTATTGTGAATTAAAATTGTCAATAATTATCAGCATTAATGACTTTATCATGAGTACAATAGTTCATCGCTTTGATTATGCACAAGCAGTTCGTAAGTATACAAGTTGTATGCGTTCGTAGTTCTTTTTATCACGATTTGCCCAGTCCGCTGTTGTTAACAATTTTCAGTGCGCAGGTTTACGGACAACTTTTTGAACAACATCGGAATAATACTTGGCTTTTCAATTAAATGGTCTGCCCATTTTGCGTAACAATCACCCCTCAGGGGATGTATCATTTTATCCATGAGAATTATCGTCCCTGGAGGGAAAATGAGCAGTCCCGAGCTAAGACTTTTGTAGATAGGCCTTTTATAAAATGAAAAAAATATGAATTTTGGTTTGTTCAAGGCCATCGTTTTTCAGTTCACTGCTGTCCTGTTTTTTAGCAGCTCTAACTTTCTTCTCCAACCTGCATCTTGTTTAATAGCCTTCCTTGTAAAAGTTAATACTTCTATTCTCAGGGGATCATGTGTTGGAACACACCTTTTGGATAGCTTCCGCGTTCGCTCAACTCTGTCCTGAATTGTGTCATCTTCCTTCCTTTTTTGGAACGTCTTTGCTGTGATTAGCGAGGTATTAATTAATTCATCTAATCTAATCTAAAATCTGCCTTCCATCACGCAATGAAGTGAAGAAAGTTTTGTTATATTCCTAGTCTTTTAATATTAGTTTTCGTCCTTCCTCTCCCCAGGCAGCAAATTCTGATGACACAAAACCTGTTTAAAAATTGAATGAAAAAGTCGTGTTTCGAGATGGAATTTAAGGATCATGAGGTCAAATTTTTACGCTCGTAATATATTAACTTGTTATCCCTCTCTTATTTACTCATCACATATTAGTTATTGACGGCGATTTGAGCTTTGAGCTTGAGACTTATTTGAAAAATTGGATAATTTTGAAAAAGAAACATTACAAAATACACCCAGCGAATTCATTAAAAATGTTTTTCTCAATAAGGTGTCAAGGCTACATATTCTGTAAGCTTTTGTGTTTTCAAATGGGTCTTGTACCACGCCATAAGCCCTCTGATAATTAATTCATAATGCTTCTACCTGCCTCACATATTTGTATTTGAAAATCTAAAAGATAATCATGGAGGTTGTCGATGCTCAGATAAGGCTGTTATCTGGCCTGTTAGGAGGCTCCCGGGGCTCATATAAAAGCAGGTGGGATTTCGAAAGCAGCGTTAATGGCAACCAAAAATTCAGTCAGTCCGCAAGTATCTTTTCTCCTTGTGTACTATTAAGTTCTTTTTTTAGCGTGTTAAAAAGAAGTTCGCTCTTTTTAATGTTATTTCAACACGAACAATCATCACAAAAAATAACAGGAATCCAGCGCCTGAGGAAATTGATTGCAATCAAATATTTCGTTTACTTGTACGTTAAAGAAGAGGAAAATAAGTTCGAAGAAAAATCTGCAATTTGACCGGCTCGGCAGAAGCTGTCTTTTCGCAGAAAGCGATTTCACTCGACTCAGTCGTCACTTGAAAATCGTACAACTGATTTTTTTTAGAAAAATCAACATGTGGTCTTTCGAAAACACCTCAACGCCGCTGACTTCACATGGCGCTCTAGGAAGTACGTACGGTCTTAGTTCTTCTTTCAGAGCAAATCATCGGCATTTCAGGAAGTCTTATCTGCTTGGTATGATTGACTATTGTGTTACAGCATTGAGAGAATTAGCTCCAAAGGTGATAGACCCCCCAGATAAGATAGAGAAACTGACATTAGGAGTCAAGTATGTAGCTAAGGTACTTCGATATCTGGCAATTGAGTTGTTAAAAAACGACTACTGGAAAGAATTCAAACCCAAATTTGATCAGCTGGAATACCTCATTAATATGTCAAGACGTTTTATTCAAGAAGGACTTCTACGTAACCCAAACAAAGAAGTTATCATGAGAGAATTAATGACTCCAATTAAGAAAAATATCAAAACACTTCGAACGTGGGACAAGAGGCAGAGTTTCCTGAGCGGTCAGTCACCGAGATTTGCAAACGTTCAGTCTGCGAAAGACCTGCTATCTCAAACTGAAGGCACTACGAGCTGCGCAATTTGTCTGTCAAGCATAGAAGAGACAACCGATTTGGCAGTTCAGTCTGACTGCTGTCACATCTTCTGCACTCCTTGTCTCAGCACCTGGTTCCAGACGAAGTAAGTTTATATATTACTTTATCATGTCCATAATCTTATAGCTTACCAATTCTGTCCATTTATAGCTTCTGTGTTATTCAGCCTAGAATATTTCCATTTCACAGATTATTTTCTTGCTATGCTTTGCTCTACTCTGCTCGTTAATTTGTATGCGATTGCTATGGTAACAAATTATAGTTAATTAAAGATAAAGGTCGGTGGTAACTATCTCCCACATTCAAAGCGCTGAATTACCTCCCGTGGTGGTAAAACTCGAGGATTTGAGATTCCCACCACCACTGTCTGATGAAGACATTAAATTAGAACATTTGCGGCATTACAAAATTTTGTTCTGGTAAGATAATTTGGGTATATGTCTACTTTTGGGCAAACTGACTAAATCATGAAATCTTGAAATTTCTAAATGTGTGGATTTTTACCATTTCATGCTCAGTTGAATTAACAGATATGGACTCAGTACTTACTCCAGTGAATATTGGATGATTCAGTTATTTAGTCGCACATGCAGGATGGAATTTCAATAGAATAAGACGCCAGAATACTATGCATGAAGTACTTCTGTTCACAGCAGCTCGGTTCTGTAACTTGTTCAGTTCAGTTGTGCGATGTGCCCAAAACGATGGGCTGGCATGTGAGTTTTTGAGTCCTCGCTAGAGCGCACAATTGTGAATGACCGTCAGTTGTCTAGAAATACAACTGAGATCACTGTGACTTTGTCATTGCGGAGTTTCATAGTTTTTCAATCAGTAATTAAGCAATTAATTCCATCGTGACTCAAGATAAATTTATTTTTTCTTCCAGGATCTGCTGCAGAATAATACATCATAGATGATTTTTCTCAGTTTTCGTGCGTGATCTAAAGTTTTCGAACACGCTTCATAAATTTCATGTATAAAAAAATCCATCTACTAATTTTTCACAGTTAGACAATTAATTCTCACAAAATGACATTTGGTTAATCGGTCCGATTTTTCTTACGATGTTGTGTAACGCTCTTACGATGACGGTAAAGTTTCACTTGACGAGCTGTAGATGACATCGACACCAAATTTCAAAGAGTATACATCAGTGTATGATTGTTTCACCAAACCTGCCTACATTCTTGTGCTAACGCGTATCATTTTTCATCAGAGAGAACTGCCCAATGTGTCGTCAGAGCGGCGTGTGGATTAGCCTAGAGCGCCTACTCAAACTACGATCGAGCGGCCCCGAGCCTCAGCACTGAAGCCGTGATGCGCAGACTCTGAAAAATTCGCAAATTCTATGAAGAAACATCCAAAGGTCACTGTTATATTGGCCTGAATTTAATTTTATCAATAAATGTCATTTCATAAATTCCTCAGTTTATTCTACCAATGCGTGGTAATGAAAAGCAATCATTTTCAGCACTTCCGTGTCTTTCGTCAAGGCAAACATAGCAGGGTAACTAAAACGTCTGATTTCGATTGGTGTAATGTGCAACTGGGAGGTAAGGAACAGTGTCCCTTTTAAAGACAACAGATAGTTGTTTCATTTATCTGTCATTAACAATCAACTGCATGAATCTGTAATTAATTTTAAATTCCCACTGATGTATCAAAACCCTAGGGCATTCATCATCCTCGTGGAATTATTTCGCATCTTAGTTTTTAAAGTTAAATTTTATGTTTGGCGAGAGTATTTTGTCACTTATATATGCTCTATCACCTAAAATCAGACAGAACATGTCATTACCTGTCCTGGACCAGGCAAAGATCCAGATTTGTGGTTCGGTCACGGACAAAATGAAATTGAATGAACAAAACCGGTCCTGACTGCAGGGTGGACAATCTGGACATAGAGCCGAGTTTCCTGACACGCTCATTAAATCAGAAAACCGACACGCACTTTGCTCGCGCTCGATGTGAAGTGTGTACACGTCTGGTCATTTTGTTATAGTTACAATTTAAGTGAATTGATGTATGACTTCATCACGGATAGTTCATTTCCACGAATTGGTGCTAAATTATTTTTCAAAATCTACTCCCTTATATTTTCGAAAATCTTGAAATCGTGTTAGTTAAAAATAAATAAATAAATAAACGCGCTCAGGAACAGGCCGTTAGAAATGTAAACTGAGAAGCCTATTCGACCTCATAAAATTCCAAACTTTGACGTTCGTTTCCTCATTTGTCTAACTTCCGAATTTTCTTCTCAATTGATGGCTACAATTCAGGGACTATCACTTTTCTATCCGGCGACAGATGAGATAGCAGATGTGTGGGTATCAAATCCAGAGGAAGGCGAGCCTCTCGTCCTGCTGCTCGGCATGCCCGTGTGGCTTCAGTTATAACAGCCTCTAAATGCGCAAACCCTGATGTTCTGTCACACGAACTGAGAGTTTGTGAAATTTTGAGACAGTATTGAACCTCTTGGATGTGATCAATTTGTTAAACAGATCTACATACGTCTGATATATATATATCTCATACGAACGATATATCTGATACGTTTATGCATATCTGATAACATATCTGAAATGCATATGCATATCTGATAACATATCTGATATGCATATGCACATGCGGTTTTCTCATATGCATATCTGATAACATATCTGATATGCATATGCAAATCTGATAACAGATATACATATACATAAACACGGACTTAGGCTTTTGCTCATATCTTTGAGTATTTGCAGCATCAGCACTGTGCAGAAATGAACGCTGAAGTTGTTTTCACTGGAAAACATGTTTCTTGAGTTTGATTTGCTGCTGCACAGAAAAATGAAAGATAGAGGAAAGTAAAGGGCTTTTATGAATTTTATTACGAACTAGAAGCCACTATACGACTCCTCCATCCAGGTATCTCCCATCCAGCGCACAATTCTATGCCTTAGGAGAACAATTCGAACTAAATTACAGTTGTGGCAATAGTTGAAAATTTAAATTTTAAATCTGCATAAATACACATTACGTTTAGAATCGTTCTGAATACAAAAATACGGCAATGAAGTGAAAAAAGAAATCAGATTCCTGCACAGAGGACCAGAACATTAGAGTTCACAATTGATACAGCGCAAGAGCTCCTGGCAAAGCACACTCCACGCTTACTCAGCCTGGGCCATCAATGCGGCGGTCCGAGAAGCTCCCTCACGTCCACGGGGCCCTCCTGACAGGGAGCCAACTCTGTCGGCTACTAACGATAACGTTTTGGATAACGTTTAAGAGCGCAAATCGCACTAACCATAACGCTATATTCGCACGGCCGCAGTGTAACCGAATACATCACATGACGTTGCCTCATTGCGCCAGCACAGCGCTGCAGATTAGATGAAGTGAACAGTAGCGAGTTGGTGAGGAATCTGGCGCTCAAACTTGTTGCTTACCGAGGTCAGCTGCAGTCACGTCTTAATCAAAGTTCAAATTGCTAAATATGCTAGAGTAAATCAGCCACGGGTGTCTATATTTCACATTTAATGTTTTAATAAATTTACATCGACATGTAGAATTTTGTACAGCTGTGAGAACGGCTATCATGAGAAGGAAAATCGATCAATGAAAACATGCTCTCAAAAAAGAAGAGTTTGAAGAGTTTGTGCCATTATAAAAAACATTAACCGTTTCTAATGCGCCCATGTTATTAGGATGAGTAGAAAGAAATGGATTATTCACATGTATGGGCGAACAACAAGTGTGAACCTGTTGTTCTGAATGGGTGAAATTTCCTCTATCTTCCCTTATTGAAAGCTCAATTAAAGAACAACTCAACTGAAAAAAAAATGGATTTTTCATTGTTTAACATCAAATTTCTAGTGTTACTCGGTCCTGCTCGTGCCTGCCAAAGGGTCGGTGCGTTGCACGCGCGTCCAGGCGCGCACGACGTGAGCTGCGGCGCTGGGTTAAGCCGAGGTCTGCGGGGCACGGCATAGGTCGCAGCAGCTCTGTACCGCTGCGGTGAGCGCGCCTCCAAATGTGCGCCGGGTACAGGCTTCTCGTGTGGGCACGAGACCAACAAATGTTAGGAATAACATGCTGAAGGCTGGGAGGAGATGTGACGAGCGAGTTTATTGTATGTACAGTATATATGAAGCAGCCATCTGTGTTGGTTTACGATGTACGCGACATGACAATGAAATCGGGCTACGAGCAGAAAATGGATACCTAAAGATTAGTTGGAAATTGAAAGGTAATTTTTATGAATGCGATATTCACATACACAATTTACAATATCAGGTGCCATACATTGGTGCATTCATTAGGGACATTTGGAAAATTCACACAGGAGAGATAGTACATGTTTACTCAATTTTTTCATAGGTAGGTCTGTTAAAACAAATATATTTTGTGAAATTGTTCTAAGACGTATATTCACACTTTTCCAGCAATGAAATCAGCTATAATCAGTAAAACTCCGAAAAGAGAACAATGAAAATTCTAAACTAGGAGGAATGAAAGACGATTTTGTCGTCCGCAAGTATAACTGATGCTGAAAATCAACGTTTTTCTTCGGGTATTTTTCATGGCAAACGTTTTTATCAAGATCTCTTTTAGGAGATAAAAAATAAAACTGAGATAAAATCGAATTATCACGGTAAAATTCAGTAAAAAAGCGCTTCTATTCAGTGAACTTAACAATTAGGTTTTCTTCTTAAATTCACAGAAGAGAAAGTCAGCCCGGCAGTCTCAACCACTGCATTGGCTTCGTTACGCACCAGCCTTCCGTCCGACCAGACCACCTTCACGTTTATTCTGCTCATTAAGCCACACTTCAAAAGTTGATCCTGGTGTGTTCGGTGTCCCGGCTGCGATCATCCGTCCTACATCTTTCCTGTTCATCGAGATGATCCTGACGGTGCCATGAAGGGCTAGTCTTGCTGCCTGCACTACTGCCCTCCTGCGCTTCACTTCTGCTTCGTCACTCGAGTTCGGCTGCTTAAGGTCACCGTAATGGTTAGCGCCACAATTAAATGTTAGTGGTAGTAGTTGCAGCTCTAAGTAGCCTACCTCACTTATCTTAAAAATAATAGGAAAATTTTAGTTTACATTGAGTAAAGTCATAATTCAAAAAACTTAAAAACGACCAAATCGGACCCTCAGCTTAAGAGTAGTAAACAGGCATTTAAACTGTGACGAGAGTCAAAAGTTTCTGTAGTGCAAAGAATGGAAACGGTAGATGATGCGTCCCACAGCCACAGGCCGAGGCTGCACACGAGCAAATATTCTCTCAAATGTTCTTTACCCAGTACATAATTTTTTAATTTCTAAACAACGTAATATCCCATTGGGAAATGTGTTTATCTGTTCATGAGTTACATTGTTAGATATAGAGGGTGACCCATAAATAAGATACCATTTTAAAATTATTACAACTATAAAACTAAAAATGGGTAAGAGATTTCATCAATTCAGAATGGAAGAAGAGATTTCAAAGTTGAGTCGACGTTTTGGGCCGATCAGCAACACTCACATTGCAACAAACTCAATTGAAGCATCAGTTCGTATGGTCTGTGGCCTGCCACAACGTTGTCTGTCTGCTGTTGTCCCAGTTTCTCTAAATTTTAATACCAGTTTTTTGTGCAGTTTTTCAAAGGGCTTCTTTCAATACCATCAATAGTCCTGTAATTCTTCTGAACTGTAGTAACCGAACAATTACATCGGAAGTAAAGTTCCACTATTTTTGCTCGTTGTTCCCTTGCGTGCGGCTCATTTTGAGGGGCGGATTTTATGAATTTTTTGGGCAATATGTTGTGATTGTCGGTAGACTTGATACGCTGTTAGAATACTTTGAAATCTCCTCATATTCTGAATCAACCAACACTCTTTACCATTCGTGATTTTATAGCAATGATAGTTTTAGAAAGGTACCTTACATATGGGCCACCCTGTACACGTATTGTGTTTCACTGAGAGCAGGCAAAGCAACCTCTTCAAAATTTTCTGCCATAAAATTTCTCAACACGAAACTTACCTCCTAACGAAAATAAGGGCATGGTAGTGTGAAAGCGTGTGAGTCTCATAGTCTCATACGAACTGTGTATAAAGGTGGAATTTCTTATTCGATTACACCCACGCAGTTGTAACTTTGCCCTTCGAGGTTGTATAAAAATGAAAGAATTCACTCCAGGCCAGGCCAGGCGGTCATTTTGGGGCTTTGCGCTATCCTTCACTGAGTCCGCTGGTCACTTTTCCAACTCCCAAATTTCACAAATCTGTACCTTTGCCACTTTTGACACAAGACCTTATTCTTGTTCTGAAAGTAGAGCTAAAATTCCCAATCTTCACTAAAACATTAGTTCAAATCATGTCATTGGAAAATTTCAGAATTTTGCACATGGTGCTCATGGTGAAACTTTTCTATCGAAACATTAATTGGTTTCAACACGAGTTAACAACTTGCGTTAGGAAAAATAAACACTTACTGAATACTGAATAAACACTTCATCTCACCTAAGTTGAGTAGCTAACAATAATTATTTACTTTCGAGTGCCTTTAATTCAGCTAAAAAAGCCAAACTTGTTTGTTGTTGATTAGGCTTTCAGATCTTCACGTTTCAACCCGCAGACGATGGGTACATTAGGTTATCAATGCTTGGACTTACATATTTGGGCATTCTGAAAATTGCCTGTGTGGTGACATCGAGAAGTGATTTAGCTCCACTATAAATGTAAAATAAAACTAACTGACGATGTAAGCACCACACACATCTATTTGGAATACTACGACATAGGAACAGTAGTTCACATTCTGCATTAAACTTTAGTTTTTTATTTATTTTGTGTTAAGTTAGAGATTCAAAATAAATCCCTTGCGTCCAAATTAATTTCGTCAAGCCCGTATTGAAGCCGGTATCGCAAATACGATCTCCACATACTCTCAGGTTTTCAAGTAATTAAACAGTAATGAATGCTCTGAAATATATTCCGACGAGAATAATTCACATCTCAAACAATTCGATCGTACACAAAAAAATGTCTTGGGCCATTTTAACGACGGCGAAAGTACGATAGATTTCGAGAAAACGAAATAAAAACGAATGAAAGTGAAATTCGAGTATATGATGTACGTCCGAAGAGACGAGCATCAAATTCTATGATGATTACAAACAAGTAGCAAAATTTTCATGGTCTCTGAATTTTATGACTTCGTTTATGTTTCCTACAAGTTTCGAATTCAATTATCTATTTCATCTAGGTGGAATTATTTCTTTACATCATGAGCATTGTTTCGCTTGTAATGCATTCGTTTAGCCGAAGTTAAAGCGTGAGCGTTTACCACAGGACTATCAGGTAGTCAGCTGAGGCTGTCGTCCTGCCGGCTGGGAGGGGCCTCGGCTGGGTATATGAGCAGGCACAAATTTGGGATCACCAGTTCAGCTGCGGTTCTGTACTGTACACAAGGTGCTCGTAAAGGTTCTCAGTCCGCTGTCGTGTTTAAAAAGTTTGTTGTCCATGAAAACACGAAGTGATTGTTGAGAGAAACTGAAATTTACCTACAGTGTCCAGCGAAATTGTTTTTTGACTGTCGAAGTCTGCTTGAAACAGTGCTGTGAAGTGATTCAACACGCGGTATAAGTGTTTGCTTTTTATTTGTGCCTGCTTCTTTTTAAGAAACTTTCACAATGAGTTTCCATCTACCTGCTCTCTGTTTTAGCGCAAATGCTGAGCTTCTCGGCAAATTTGATATGATTGAACTATTTAAAAGTACCATCGAGAGGTCAAGAGGCCTGCGGCTGAGTGGGATTCAATCATCTGCTGTTCACGTAGATACGCTAAAAGCGGCATTGAAAGCTCAAGAAATAGATATACGATACATCGCAAATGAATTGCCTAAACATAGCTATTGTCAACATTTCAAGAGGAAATTGGAGACGCTTGAACAACATATCAACACTTCAACCAGTTTTATTGATGAAGTTATTTTTAAAAACGTAAAAGCTGCACGATTTATTGAAGCTACTGTAGCATCAATCCAGCAAAATATTGAAATAATCAAAGCATGGGAAAGAAGACAGGGCTTCTTGTGCGGCCAGTCTGAGAAGTTCGCCAACGTCGTGTGCGCCAAAGACCTCCTGCCACAAAATGATGGTCCCACAATATGCGGGATCTGCTTCTCCACTATTGAAGAATCGAGCGACTTTGCTGTACAATCGGACTGCACCCACCTCTTCTGTACGCCGTGCATCACTGCTTGGTTTGAAACAAAGTAAGTGGATCCTTTATTGTTCTTTGCTATTGAGACAGTTTGTGAAAAACTCAGTTTATAATACAGCATATCAGATAATTTCTGTTAGACTCTAAACGTTACTAAACTCATTATAGCGACAACGAATGGTTGATAATAGTTTATAGTAAACGTTAGGCACTCACACGCCTGGTTAATTTGCCTATTTAATTGTCGGCTGATGATGAAACTCATTTTATACAGACCATCTGTAGAGCACATGTTGTAGTTGGATGCTTGCGACAATGCGCTCGTTTTGTTATGGCAGGGTAACTCTGTTTCGTTTCTAGACGTTGAGCAAACTGGAAGGAAAATTGAAGTTATTCAGAGTGCTTTTTCTTAAATTCACACACTGAAGAATTTTCACGTCATCGCTTACTTGAACAAAGAGTTGGCTAAACGCCTGATGCTTTTTGTTACGGCCATGAATTAAAGGCATTTGAGAAAGAAATCGTGATCGAAAATTGTAAAAAGGGAAATTGAAATGCTGTTTGATGACCAGTTCTTGAATATCACATTCGTACCTTATTTTCTAGAAACACGTATAGCGAGCAACAATTTATTGTCTAGAAGGATGTCTTTCTGATCATTGATCTTAATTTACCATTTTTTCTTATGAACATTTCTCGGCCGTGACATGTTATTGCATCTCGATATTCCCCAACTAATCTTTTCCTAATTAAAAAGTTTCAAAAATTTAAACTAGCAGCTTGATTTACGCAAGGGACAATGATCGTATTTCATCTTTGGTTCACAATATTTCTTACATTTTTACTAATACTTTAAACAACAGTACTTGCCTTTTTGAAATTGCTAAGTAACGTTTTTAAGATAAGCCAAAAATTGAGATGGAATTTTTTTCTATGTGGTATCGGTAACTTTCACAGCTGAGTACGAGGCAGTAAAATTCAATAAGTGATTGTTTCACCAAACTTGCGAGTAGATTTGTATTAACGTGCATCTTTCTTCAACAGACAGAACTGCCCGATGTGTCGTCAGAGCGGCCTGTTCATGAGCAAAGACCGCCTCCTCGAGCTACGATCCAGCGGTCCGGGACCGGCACACTGAAGCCGTGAGTTGGGTGAGGGATGCGGGGACAGATGAATTTCTGAAATTTGAAATGGTCGAGAATTTTAGTCAGAATTAATTTTCACGTTAGAGATTCTAACCCCTGAGGTATTTAAGTAAATATCTAGCGTTTTCTTATTGGGAGTGTTTTAATTTGTGGATAATATGGGAAAATCTCTTACGTTTGTAATTTGTTGAACAATTTGAATACAATTTTCAAGTGAGAAAATTAGAGTTGATTAGATCTAAAATATTAGAGTTGATAAGAACATCGCATGGAGTCTGCGCCAACTGTGCCCATGTGACAGCTGGGCTAGAAACTTATGCAGACCAACACTGGCGCTGTGTTTGTAAATCTACATAGGGGTATCTGGTATAGCAAGGGTAAATCTTACATAATTATTGATGGCAGTTCGTGTAAATCCTTTGAAATAATCTTGTACAGTGTGGGTAATTCTTTTATAAATATCTGGTGCAGCATGCGTTGGTTCGATTCAAATACTTCATATAATATGTATAAATCCTGTTTAAACATCGGGTTGTGGAGGCCTAAAGCTTTTTAAAAGAAGAGGTGTAGCGTGGGTAATTCCTGTACAAAGTTCTGGTGCGGTGTGGGTACTTCCTCCATGATTGTCTAGATGACATGAAAATAAAACTTCAAATGCAATTCACTAATTTTGGTGAACTGATTGATCTATTATAAATTGTGAAACGATTTCTTTGATTCTACATTTGAAGATGTCTAAAGCATCTATGTCAGATCCACGTAAAGATTTGCTTAAAATATATCGTAGAGTATCAACAAAAATAGGTTTATATTTGTGGCATTAGAATGGCAGAAGACACAAAATTTGTGTTTTCAATCGAGGCTCTACCAGATAATGGTATTTTCTTCACTGCTCTCGTCTCGTGTTCTCAGAAATTAGCTCAGTGAATTTTGTTCTTCGTGCAAATTCTGAAAATTACATTTTTCACTGTTTGATCCATACTTTTCTTTCAATTTTGTAAGAAATGTCGTTTAACAACTCATCATTTGTAAGGAAAATGTGCTAATGATGATGTACAACATGTAATGACGAATTAGACACAGTAAATCTGTAGAAACACTACAAGTTTAAAATCCTAATCTCTCAATACATTGAAACAAATGTTGGATTTCCGTACGATTCAAATTATGCGACTTTTCTCCGACCACATTTGCGAAGTTCAAGTGAGTAGAACCCATTACTGGACAGTTTCCTCAAAGCTTCACATGTATTTGTATTAACGTGCGTCTTTTTCAACAGGGAAAACTGGCCGACGGTCCGCCACCGCGGCGTGAGGATGAGCAAAGAGCGCCTCCTCGAGCTGCGATCCGGCGGCCCGAAACTGGAACGTTGGAGCCAGGAGTTGGGTGAACGAAAAAAGAACGAAAAACAGTTTATTCGTTATGAATTTAATACTTAAAATTTATTTAATTTATTTTAATTTGAATTTAATTTAAAACTTAAAATTATAACATGGAGTTTTAAAATACCTCAACATTAAGATCCTTAGTTTATTTCCACACATGGGTATCGTTATACTCATGTCAATTGTCGAAACAAATGACTGAGAGAAAAGCACGAAAAAATGCATTGAGATATCGTAACATGAAGATCTTTAGTTGATGATATTCACACATGGGTATCGTAGTACCATATATCGCAATTGAGGAAAAAGCACGATAAAATGCGTTCTCTTCGTTGCGTTAATCTGATTTTGATCCTGCATATATATACGAGTAACTAAAAAATCTTAATCCTCGTGATACATTGTTGAAAATACTCTCGTTAGTGGAAACTTACATTAAAATACAAGCTTAGGAACTAGTGACCTGAGGGATAACGTTGAAAGCAAGATAGGTCGACTTAAATTATTTTGCGTCTAAGACTATGAGGTCGACATTCGGGACTATTCTTTCGTTCTTACGTATCAACTAGTACGGAAAACAACGGGCTCGGAATCATAAAATATTTTGTCCCACAAAATTTATGATATTTCCTACGCTAATAAAATTGGCGTAAAGGAGTTCCCCGGAACCTAAAAGATTGTTGTACAATCCTAACCATAAGATTTGCAACACAGCTGGAACAATACGAAAGGTAACTGCGTAAATAGTGTAGTTATAATATACTCACGAGCGTAAGAAATGACCAATGCCCACATAAGACTATCAAGAACATTTTAGGGGGGGAATAATAAATAAAACTCTGATATTTGATGAAGTTATTACATGAGGAAAATTACATCGCTTGTGAAAATGGCGTTCTATGAATTTTGATTCGTTGAATTTCGAGATTTTTTTATTTCTGTATTCATTTTCAAAACTGAACAGTTTTTCAAAAAGCTCTTACACAAATTTTTAGCTCTTTGTAATCCCCATCGATTGCGATATTGGAAATTTCTGTGTGTGACCACGGTGTCAGCAAACCACTTTGGTATGTGATCTCAACGTCAGGAAAACACTTCCGTGTGCGATATCCAGGATGCTGCATCACAGACATCGCTATATTGATCTGAACTAGTCGTGTCTCAGTTTCTACACTTACTTCCCAGACGTTTTCTAAGACTGCAGATGTTAGCTGACCGTATCTAGATAAAAAAAAACGGTTAAGATGAACTGTCCTCACAAGAAATGGTTTGTTAGACGAAGAATCAGAAGAAATTTTTTATAAGACGAAATATAAAAAGTAGCATATTGCCTACGTCCTCAAGAAGAAATACACGAAGTCTTAAAATATAGCAAAAGAGAATTCAGAGTACACTGCGTTACAGAAACAAAATTTACAAGCATATCGTTCTATTCATTTAGGAAAGGCATGTCCCCATTTCTCTGAACGAAAACATCGAGTGACTTTTGTTTCAATTCCAGGTTACATTTTAAAATTAACTATCGCCTCAATCACTGGAGCTCGCGGTTATGCTGTTGAAAGAACGTGACTGGATTTCATACTTCATTTTATGAAAAAGGGAGAAGAAAGTAAATGCAGAGACCCTCCAATTACATCTTGATCATTTTTACAGGAGGAAAACTTAGAAAAGTATTTATGAACTTCTTCTCGCAGTTTTAGCTGGTACGCATCCAATTTACTTGCGAAATGGTAAATGTTTCATAATTTATTCTCGTGTTCAATAACATTACCAAAAGAACATTACAACTCTACGTCCCAGCACCCAAATTATACAAAAATAAACGACGAGTTAAATGATATATCGTAGCTAAGATCGCATACTACATAAGTTTCGGAGGAGATAGCGATCGCCTGACTAACGGCAGAAAGTGATCCAATTTTAATTTTCACGCGTTAATTAGTAAATAAAGATGGCGTAAACTAAGCACAAGGCTAGAACGGGCTGTGAGCGCCAGTCCCCTGACGCAGGAAAACAATAAGCTGTCAGTAAATTAGTGGTGTTGTACCGAGTTTACCACAAGTGTGGGGGTGTGTGTGGGGGTGTGTGTGGGGGTGTGCATGTGTGGTGGTGTGTGTGGAGGTGTGTGTGGGGGTGTGCATGTGTGGGAGTGCGTGTTGGGAGGTGTGCATGTGAGGGCTGCCCAATGTGCCGCCAGAGCGGCGTGTGGATCAGCCTAGAGCGCCTACTCAAACTACGATCGAGTGGCCCCGAGCCTCAGCACTGAAGCCGTGATGCGCAGACCCTGAAAAATTCGCAAATTCTATGAAGAAACATCCAAAGGTCGCCGTTATAGTGGCCTGAATTTAGTTTTATTAATAAATGTTATTTCACAAATTGCTGACTTTATTCTACCAACGCTTGGTAATGAGAAGCAATTGTAGCATTCCCGGCACTTCCGTGTTTTTCGTCAAATCAAACATAGCAGGGTAACTATAGCGTCTGATGTTGGATAGTGTAATGTGCAACTGCGCGGCAGGAAACTGGGTTTCGTTTAAGACGACATAGATGTTTCATTATAGATGTTCCATCAACGTTAATCTGCAATTAATTTCAAATTCCCGCTGATATATCAAAACTCGAGGAGCGTTCATAATTTTCGATGAATATGATGAACGATCCAGCCTTATTGTTCACTCACTGACGAAACGGAGCTGAACGAACAAAACTTGTTCTGACTACAGAGGTGACATAGAGCCGAGCTTTCCTATCACAAACTCATTAAATCAGAAAACACACACGCACTTTACTCACATCCGTTGTGAAGTGTGTACACGTCTGGTCGTTTTGTTATGGTTACAATTTAGGAGAACTGTTATATGACGGAATCATGAATAGTTAAGTTTACCGAGTTGGCATTAAATTATTTATCAAATTTACTACTCTAGGTTTTCGAAAATCGTGAAATCATATCAGACATAACATTAATAATTAGATGCGCCTAGTAACAGATCAATAGGAACGTAACCGAAGAAGCTGTATCGACCTCATAAAATTATATAAAACGACGTGTTTCCTCATTTGTCTAACATCCGAATTTTCTTCCCATTTGATCGATACATTCTTATAGACAATCAATTTTCTATCCGGCGACAGATGAGATAGCAGACGTGCGGGTATCAATTTCAGGAGGAAGGCGAGCCTCTCGTCCTGCAGCTCGGCATGCCCGTGTGGCTTCAGCTACAGCAGCCTCCAAATTTAGTGCAGGAGGGAAGTTCCGGTGTTCTGTCACACGAGCCGCCGGTTGGTGAATGTTTGAGGCAGTATTGAACCTCTTGGTGCATCGTTGGCTTTTCATTTCTGATATAATTTATAGGGCAGATATGAATATATACACCGAATTAGGCTTTCGCTCAAAACTCTGAATATTTGCAGCATCAACAATGTAGAAATGAACGCTGCAGTTGCGTTCACTGAAAAACATATTACTTAAATTAGATTTGCTGTGAGAACGACTGTCATGAGACGGAAAATCGATCAACGAAAACATGTTTTAACTATTGAAGAGAGCGTGCTACTATAAAAACACTAACTGATTCTAATCAGTAAATTTTATTAGAGTGAGAAGAAATACATTATTCTTACGAATGGGAAGACAGCAGGTGTGAACATTTCTTCTAAAACCTTCCTTTCATCTTCCATCATTGGACGCTTAATGAAGTAACAAATAAGCAATGAAACATAAACAAAATTTCCCGTGTTGCCTGGTCCTGCTCGTGCCTGCCAAAGGGTGAGTGCGTTGCACGCGCGTCCAGGCGCGCACGACGTGAGCTGCGGCGCTGGGCTGAGCCGAGGTCTGCGGGGCACGGCATAGGTCGCAGCAGCTCTGAACCGCTGCGGTGAGCGCGCCTGCAAATGTGCGCCGGGTACAGGCTTCTCATGAGCGAAGATGTGACAAATAAAGAGTAAGTGGAGATGTGACGAGGGAGTTTGTAGTACGTACGATATAAATTAAGTCGCCATCTGTGTTGGTTTACGAAGTAGGCGGACATGACAATGAAATCGGGCTACGAGCAGATAATGGGTGCCTAAAGGTTAGTACCAAACTGAAAGATTATATTTTACAGATGCGATATTCACATGTAAAATTTACAATCTGAGGTGCAATTCAGTGGTGTGTTCATGAGGGACAAATGTAAAGAATTTTTCGTAAAGATTGTACAAGTTTACATGATTTTCTCATTAGACTGTTAAAACAGATTCATTTTGTTTATTCGCACTTTATCAGCGATGAAATCATTACTGGAAATATACCCAGTGGAACTCGGACAAGGGAACAGTGGAAATTCTAATCAAAAAAACATTGAAAATTATCGCTGTTGTCGTCTGCATGCACGACGGATGTCATTTTCGATTCTGGTTTCATCAGAGATCCAGTACACGAAATATCATTTTTTTATTTAAAATTCTCATCGTACTTCCAAATTCATAAATATTTTACACGGTTTCTAATTTTATCATCATTACTGATGATGTTTTAGCTCTACAGTATCTCAAAAACAAGTCATTAAGCTCTCTATATCTTTTAATTTTTAGATATTATTTCCATATTTTAGAAATATATCACCTGAGAATTGGAGAATTCATTCTTTGAACGATTTCCGTAACAAAGAGTAGATACTTAAGTATGAATGTGCCGGTGTCTTCTTAACTGTTCGTCTCACAAAAGATAATTTACAGAACGGGAGGTGTAGGACAATCTTTATGTTGAAATTTTCGAGATTCGCACCATGCAGCCATATGTCCTGTCTTAGGTCAGGGGGAGAATAATATTACAGCCGAGAAGCACTCAACACAAGACGAACAATTTCAATTCCAGTCTCAAATTAAACTGAGTGATTTTAGCGTACGTTTAAAAATCAGTCCATGTCTCAATTTAATGAGTCAAAAATTTATGGTCTTCTATTTATATTATATAAATATTTTATTATATATTTATTTTATATTATATTAAACGCTATCGTTAACTAACGTGAATTCAAGGTTGTGTGTTCATTGTAAATGATAATTTGAAAAGCCAGAATTTTAGATGAATTGAACGTTTAGCATCATGATTTGAAGTAGGTTTATATTAGAAATTTTCATCTAGTAAAAATTGATTTTAAATAATTTAAATGAATTTTCTGAAAACGAGCTTTTCAAAATATACGCAGGCAAACGTACACCTCGTAGACAACCGGTATACCACGTGCACCACGTAGACAATCACGTGCACCACATAGACAACCACGTGCACCACGTAGACAACCACGTGCGCCACGTAAATAACCCCTTGCACCACGTAGATAACCACGAGCACCACGTAGACAACCACGTGCACCAAGTAGACAACCACATGCACCACATAGACAACCACGTGCACCACGAAGACAACCACGTGCATCACATGGACAACCACATGCACCACGTAGACAACCACGTGCACCTCATAGACAACCACGTGCACCACGTAGACAACCACGTGCACCAAGTAGACAACCACATGCACCACATAGACAATCACATGCACCACGTAGAC
>JACJUY010000966.1:0-29635 GCA_014220935.1 Platorchestia sp. MABIK | reverse complement strand
CAACCACGTGCACCACATAGACAACCACGTTCATCATGTAGACAACCACGTGCACCACGAAGACAACCACGTGCACCACTTTGACAACCACGTGCACCACGTAGACAACCACGTGCAACACGTAGACAACCACGTGCACCAAGTCAACAGGGCAGGACGAGAGATCAAATCAGGTGAGGCGGTGAGCCTGTACTCGCATTTCAGCAGCTGGAGACAAGCTCCTCTCGGGAGATAATAATCAACGGAATATCGTGAGGAAATTGGAAGTTTAACCGTGAGAAAACCTCAAAATGGGCTCGTCATTTGTTTTTTGCTCGTTCTCCAGCACATGCAGAGCCTCCACTTGCGAAAAGTTGTAATTCAAATAGACATATAAACGACAAAATTCGTCCTGGCACTAAAGAAGAGTTAACAGGCATGGAAAATGTGACGAGAGTCAAAAGTTTCGGTAGAATAAAGTATGTGCGGGTCAGATGATACGCACCACAGTCACAGGCGCCAAGCAAATATTCTCTTAAACGTGCTGTATTTAGCACGTGATTTTTGTATTCAAGGCCATATACTATCGAAAATGTGTTGTTCCATTCCTAAGTCACATTGTTAGATATACCTGTACTGTGTTTCACTTAGAGTAGGCAAAGCAGCTCATCCAAAATTTGACGAGCATAAAATTACTCGGCACGTAACTCGCCTACTAACGAAAATGAAGGCATGGTTATGTGAGCGCCTCTGAGTCTCAAACGAACTGTGTATAAATGTGGAATTACGTATTAGATTACACCCACGCAATTGAAATTGATTATGCAGATATTTTATGTTTTACTGAGAGCACGCAAAGCAGCTCTACCAAAATTTACCGAGTATAAAATTACTCGACCCGTCACTCGCCTTCTAACGTGAGAGAGTCTCATAGCAACTTTTTTAAACATTTGGAATTACATTTGCTAAATTAAACAGAAACAAAATTCAACGCAACACCCAAACAATTCTCACGTCAAGCGATGAACTTGTGCTCGCATTTTAGCGATTTGTCACGGATTTCTCTCGGGAGATACGAATCATTGAAATATCTCAAGTACATTAGAAAATAAACCACGACCATGGAAAATTAATCTCAACTTGTTCACCCTTGTTGTTTCTTGGTCATAAGCAGACTTTCAAAGCCTTTAACAGCTTGATGCCATTTTGCAAACAGACTTACGAGCGGCGTAATGCGATTTGGATGTAAAGATGAAGAAAAAAGGTATAAATACCTGAGACGACGCCCTAACATTTCCTTTGAACAAAGCAGGGGCAAAGCACGAAAAATAGGAAACAATTCGTTCATGATTTCTCTCACGGTACCGCGTTTTGTAGTCAACACAAGATATGCACGAGCTCTCACCAAGTCACCAAGTCACACCGAGAATTCGATGAGTTTTGCGGGATTGCGCTACACTGTGTGCAGCTTTGAGCGTTGAAATCATCCGCATTTTGTTGTGTGTGTTTTATTTCTGTTTGTGTTGTGTGGTATGTTTTATATATAAGATCTGTGCAAACTGATGTGCGTGTGAGGTAGCAAATGGGATATTTTACGTGCTGGTGTAATGATGGTGTGATGTGCTGCACATTGCGATGTGTGCGGTGCAGTCGGTGTGCGCAGACGCGTACCAGGGAGCAGAAGTGCGTTCCTTTCGCCTCAATCGCACGCGCCAGTCGCGGCACGGATGGCAGTAGTTATTTGCTGTTAAGTTCCCTCCTACAACTTATTAGAAATAATTTTTTAGAAGTAGTCGATCAGGCTTTCAAGTCCATACATTTCAACTCCCAGCCGCTGAAAACAGTGAGTTATCTATAATCTTACCGACATTTTATAATTGTTGAAATTGTGAGTGAATGTCAGGAAACGAATTAACTCCTTTATAAAATTAAAATGAAACAAGTTCACGAGCTGACATCACGCATACATTCTCTTGCCCTGACTTAGGAACAATAGTTCACATTCTGAAGGAAACTTTAGTTTTGATTCATTGTGTACTGAGTTAGAGATTAAAAGTAGATCCATCACGCCTGAATAAATTTCTTCTCTTGTTTTGACTTGTTGAAAAATAAGGGTCGGTGGTTGTTTACTGGCTTAAACACATTTCGTAAATCTATCTAGTCGCATTTTCAGGATGGACAATAAAAATGGTGTGTGTGTTTGGGTAAGGACTTTTGCCTTTTTGTTGGCAAGTTTTTTGTCTTTATAATTGGCTTTCTCTGTACGTCAAGAATAACATTTTTCAGATTGTTTTATAATCTTTTCAAGAAAACTGTTGTTGAAGAAAACGGTTTGAATTCGTATCTTTCCTTTTTTCAATTTCTCGATTTGTGGTTTCCTTATAGCGACTGTTTTAAGATCGAAGAATACATGTAGAATTTTCATTTAAAAACAATAATTGCAGCCGTAATATAGGATTTGACATTATGTCACGACGAGAGAGTGCGAAGAGGCAAACCAAGAGAGCAAGCAGCAGGCAAGTATTCTATCAAGCGACTAAGCAAGCAAGCAATATTGCGAGCTAAGAATTGTTTTAATAACGGTGAGGCAGCAAGGAACGGCTGTTTTACGAATTTTGTATTGTAACGTAGGGAAATTGTTAACTAAGCATTCATCATGGTTTTAAAAACACTTAAGGCTGATACCACGTCATAGTTATTTTTTTGTAAAAATGAGATCAACGATCAGCACATTTAATCAATTCTTCGAACATCGTTCTCATACTCTGGATGCAAGTCTGCCAATAGACACTTAGCAGATCTGAAAAAATGATATGTTGATAAATATACATAAACAGCCGTTTTTAAGAATAAATGTGAGTATGTTGCGAATAGCTGAAAATTTGGAACAAGTTGAATAGCTGCGAGTGGTGAACTAATTTTGTAAATGAAGAGTTTACAGATATTATATCAGTGGTTGAGAAGTTTTACAATGTGACAAAGTTTATATGCTTAAGTTTACTTATGCATTAATGCTTTATTTCATCATGCACTCTTAGTAGCAGCCGCAATGTTACTTCATATCTTAATGAACTAAATTTGGTACTATTTCATGCATATTTTCTATACTGTTCTCTCAAGTTTCTATATGTTCATTATGACCCGACGTGAGTCTGACGCCAATCAAACTGCATTCAACAGCATAATATCCTAAATCGCGTCGTATATACAGTAAACAGTACAATTTACTTAACATCAAGAATTGCAATTTTTAACAGCAAATTCTCTATCATATAATCGAGCCAGAAGTATTGGTGCAGAGAAATTTCAAGAGGAAAGGAATCCTGTATCATAAGTAAGCTCAGTTCAATTCCAGGTGATCAAAGGGTACTTAATGCTATTAAATTTTTCCCGACAGAAATGATTCATATCTCAAACAATTCAATTAGACAGTAGACAATGGCTTGAGTTATTTTATCGGTGACACGAGTAGGTTAGATATTCCAGAAAATGAAATGAACAACGAGTAGAAAAGAAATTTGTGTACGAAGTGTGCGCCAGAAGAGACGACCGTTGGTTCACTGCTGGTCAAAATCTAGTTACGAAGTTTTCGAAGTCTCTGAATTCTGTAGCTTCGTTCATTCTTTCTTGAAGTTTGTAATGGAATTTTTTTATTTTCAAGTGTTTGAATTGATTTAACCAAACACAATATTTCCTGAACGTATTGGAGCACAAGTTACAAAAAAACGTTTTGGAGGATCAAAATTTCTTGTAAAACAAACACAAAACATTACAGAAGACCACAGGCTTTTATCTATCTCTCTATCATACTAACAAAGGTTCCTTTATAACTCATTCGTTCAGCCGAAGTTAAGGCATGATCATTTACCGCAGAGCTACCTGGTGGTCAGATAAGGCTGGTGTACCTTCCCTCTGTTGGGTATATAAGCAGGCAGTGTTTGGTGATCACCATTCAGTTCAGCTGCAGCTTCACACTTTACACAAGGTGCTCGTAAAAGTTCTGAGTTCGTCCTCGTGTTAAGAAAGTTCGTTGTTTCTGAAAACACAAAGTGATTGTAGTGAGAAACTGAGATCTACGTACAGTGACGAGCGACATTGAATTTGACTGTCGAAGTCTACTTGAAATAGTGTTTGAATTGATTCAACCAGCCTTAAGAGCATTAATATTTTCTTTGTGACTGTTTCATTTCGAAACCTTCGCCATGAGTTTCCACCAGAACACATCAAATCAGCGGGCTCCTCAGGAGCAGTCAGAGCCAGAGGCCAATTCTGGCCTTGCTCCATGGTGTACTGGAGTTCCAACCTACGCCCAGAGTGCGGGTCAGGATGCATCGTTTGACGTGCAAGATGAATCGTATTGGAATTACTATGTCCCCCTCAATGACGGCAACATATACCACCCGAGTCAGGAGCCTCCAATGCTCGCAGCCAACTTCATCCCTGCTCCTCGGTGGAGTGAAACTTACCTTAGCGTTCAGAGCGAGGATAATGCTGGATCGTTTGGCGTTCAACATACATTGAAGAGAAATGGTAATCATGTATTCATCAACGACGCCAACTCGGACCTCCCGGAGCAAGAATTGGTTAGTTCATTTTCGCATTTAGGAATAAGCCAAGCAGGCGGGAGCTACACAAATGACGATCCTTCGGTGAGGAATTTCCTTCCTGCTCTCTATTCTAGTATAAATTTCAAGCAGTTCAGCAAGTCTGATCTGATTGAACTACTTGACAGCTCAATTGATGGGTTAAGACGGGAAGCTACAAGGGGTTTTCAAGGCAGCACTGCTCAATTGAAGGAAATGATAGCGCGGGTGAAAGCGCAGGATTTAGTTTTACAATATCTTGCTGTAGAATTCCCGAAGCACGAGTATTGTCCTACTTTCAAGTGGAAATCGAAGACTTTAAAATCTTACATCGACATTTTAACCCGTGATATTAATTTAAATACTTATGACACCGAAAGTAAGAAAATCGGTTTGAAAGGTATTTGCGCTTCAATCGAGAAAAATGTTAGAAAACTCGCAGTATGGAATAGGAAGCAGTGCTTTTTATGCGGTCAGTCTGAGAAGTTCGCTAAGGTCATGTGCGCCAAAGACCTCCTGCCGCAAAATGATGATCTGACAACGTGCGGAATCTGCTTGTCCACTATTGAAGATACCAGCGATTTTGCCGTGCAGTCTGACTGCGCCCACGTCTTCTGTACGCCGTGCATCACTGCTTGGTTTGAAACAAAGTAAGTGACTCTGATTTGGTCTTTATTTATGATACAGTTCGTGAAAACTCAGTTTCTAATGATGCACTTTCAAAATTGATGTTTCTGCTAAACGTCTCTCAACTTTGCAGTTAATTCGTAACCGAACATTTTTGTGACAAATTATAGTTGATATTAGTTATTGGTTAACTTAAGTAACTCACACGCCAAACATTATTTTGAATTGTCGACAAGTTCCTGAACATTTTTGTCTCTCATGCATGCATAATTTGAAATATAATTGCAACCAGCGAGCTGTTGATTTGCCATTCTGTCTTTTTTATTATGTCTTGAAAGTGGTGTGGTAATTTTGCCTGTGAAAAGAATAGTTATGAATCGTACAGCCAAACACGTGCTGAAGTTTTATTAAATTATTTTTTCAGGTAAATTTCTACTCATGTCACAGGTTTTGAAATGAATTGAGCTCGCAATGTAACTAGCATAAACACTGTACGTGAATACAAATGGTGTGAGTGTAGTATGTCTTTTTTGAAAAAATTATGGATACAAACAAGATATGAAATGAGAAAAATTGGCTGCAAAATTTACTCATTTAACAGTAAATTATTCCAAAAGTGCGTGAAATTCTCGAATTGGGACAGGAGGTGGTAAATGGGGAGTGAAATTCTCCTACCAGACAAATGCGATTCATGTTCCCACAACGTGGTTTCACCAAACCTTCGAGTAGATTTGTATTAACGTGTATTTTTCCTCGTCAGAGAGAACTGCCCGATTTGTCGACAGAGAGGCTTGTTTATCAGCAAAGACCGCCTCCTCGAGCTACGATCCAGCGGTCCGGAACCGGCACACTGAAGCCGTGAGTTGGGTGAGGGATGCGAGGGACAGATGAATTACTGAAGATTGATATAGGATTGAGTAATTTGTGTATAATAAGAGAAAATCCCTTATGTTTAAAATTTGATGTACATTTCGATTCATTTTTCGAAATGGAAATATTAGAGTTGATAAGAGCTAACATCGCATGGAGTCCACACAACTGTACCTATGTGATGGCTGAACTTATAAGTTATACGAGCCAATACTGGTGTTCGTAAATCCTCTAGAATTGTTCGGTGCAGTGTGGGTTAATGCCCCATAATGAGAAAGTGCAATGATGATATATTCTCCATGATGATCTCGTGCAGCATGAGTAAATCTTTCACAAATATGTGATGCAGTATGCTTTTGTGTGATTCCAATTCCTCTTGCAATATTCATAAATCCTCTTTAAATATCTGACTGAGTGTACCTAAACCCTTTATGAACATCAGATGTAGTGTGGGTAATTCTCCTGCAAAGTTCTGGTGCGGTTTGGAATTGTCCATGATTATCTAAATGGCGTTAATATATAACTCAAAAAAAATTATATTCAATAATTTTGGTGAACTGTTCTAGCTGGCATAAATTGTGAAACGATTTTTTTGAACCTATATTTGAAGATGTTTAATGCATCTATGCCAGGTCTTCGTGCAGATTTGTGTGGTATATAACGTGGAGTATCTATTACAAATTGTTTCGATCTGTGGTATTAAAATGGCAGAAGACGCCGAATTTGTGTTTTCAATCGAGGCTCTACCAGATAATGGTATTTTCTTCACTGCTCTCGTCCTGTGTTCTCAGGAATTAGCTCAGTGAGTTTTGTTGTTGATGAAAATTCTGTAAATGGAAGTCTCCTTGTGGAATATATAGTTTTGTTTCAATTTTATTGAAAATTTAGGATAACAATCCACGACTGGTAAGAAAAATTCATTAATGATGATGTACAGCATGTAATAACGAGTGAGATACTGTGAAGTTCAGTAGTAAGACAGCATGTGCTAAACACTGATATCTGTATGTATGGATCAAATGTTGGATTTCAGTTCGATCTTAATTATGCGATTATTCTATAACCACATTTGCGAAGTTTAGGTGAGTAGAACCCATTACGTGACTGTTTCCTCAAAACTTCACATGTATTTGTATTAACGTGCGTCTTTTTTCAACAGGGGTAACTGGCCGACGGTCCGCCACCGGGGCGTGAGGATGAGCAAAGAGCGCCTCCTCGAGCCGCGATCCGGGGGCCCGGAACCGTAACGTTGGGGCCGGGAGTTGGGCGAGGGATGCTGGGGACAGCACAATTTCTCAAAGTTGTAATAGCCAAAAAATTTATACGTAATTTAATTTTTAACCTGAGATTTCCACCCACTGAAGGTTTCGAGGGTTAAAATCTAGTGTAATTGCTCGGGAAATATTGCATATTTGATAAATGATAGAGACCTTCTTGATATATGGAAGTTTAAGTGTATTTTGAACATATTTTTCCAAACGTAAATATTAGATTTAATGACGGCTAGATCTCACCTGGAGATTAATGATGGTGTCTATGTGACGACTGAACTTAGAACTTTATTTTACGTTACCTCTAGACAGTGTGGTGAGATTGCAAAACATCCGGTGACTGTTCGTAGAAATAGATTAAGCTTTGTAATAAACCAACGCATAATTATAAGACTTTACATCACCTGCACGTTGTAATGAGTAGCACATGCAGTGTTTATGTTACGTTCTTTGAATTCGATGAGGTCAATATGAGGCAAGCAACGGTGTTGTGTTCGTTCAAGTCTGAATATTTTGGCATCATTACTGAGGCCAAATTCCTTCTAAAAACTCATTCATGCTATAGAACTAATTGCCAGATTAGTAAAATATTGCGTGCTTTATTTTCAAAGCCCAAGTTCAAGTGCGATTTTAAATTTTAGCGAAAAAAAATTCCTACAAAGCTGCAACATATGCAATTTTTTTTACAACTACACTTGGTTCAAATATTTCAATGGAAACCAATATGGGAGCAAATTCAGTTGAGCCAGACGCCCTTGGCTCACGTTCATATTACTAAAATATCTTATTTGAATGAATCATGGACGAAAGTTTGTGTGAAGTTCGTAATTAAAGTTGATGGCTTGAATAGAAACAGAAGACACGTTGTTAGGAGGCAGCAGGATTGGTATTCCAACTGCTACGACAGAAAAGCGCGTGAGATATTCTGATGCGATGAAAATTCGATGTCAAAAGAAAAATCAAAAACAGTTTTTTTCCAATAAAGCTGATTCAAAAAAGATACATCATTGGATTTTAAAATTTCTTTAAGTTAGGATCATATGTTGATCTATACACAATACACATGCGTGTCGTAATACCCATGTCATCAGTCGAAATGAATTATTGAGGACGATGTATTCATAGTGTTGCTTAAAACAGCACAGAATACAATAAATTACATTGGTTCTGCTACGCGATCCCAACATCGGGGAAAAACTTCAGTGTGCAATCTCAGCGTCGAAAAAATACTTCAGTATGTGATCTTAGTATAAGAAAAAGACTTTAATGTGCGATCTCATCGCCAGGAAAAGACTATGGTACGTAATCTCAACGTCAGGAAAATACTCAGCTGTGCCATTTCAAGGATACTGTATCATGGGCACTGGAATATCGATGAAAAAAAGTCATGTTTCACCGTCAATAATCTACTGTGTAACGGAGCATTTGCCAGTAAATTTTAGCTAAACAAATCTGAAGAGAAGTGTAAAATGGACGGAAAACATGATCTTTCTCCGAATAAAGGATTTATTACGCGATGAATAAGAAAAACTGAATAAGAAAATGAATAAGAAACAATGCAGGAAAGGAAAATTCAAACCTACACTAGAGTAAAAACAGAAGTTACCAAACACGTCGTTCTATTCGGTCAGGGAACGAATTTTCTCATTTCACTCCTCGAAATGGTCGACTGATTTCTGAGTTCATTCCTGGTTACATTTAAGTATTTAATGTCGACCCAGTGACAAGAATTTATACTCGTGCTATGACACAGCTGAGTTCCAAAATATAAATGTTGAAAAAACAAGAGGAGTATTAGTCCAAAGATCTTCCTATCACATCTCCATCATTTCTGCAAGAGCAATATGAGGAAAGGCATTAAATACTTATTCTTTGTTTTAGCTGATATGTTTTCAATTTATCGATCAATAATAAAATATTTCTTTCTTTAAAAGAACAACAACAATAGCAATAGAACACTACAACACAATGTCACAGTCTCCAAGTTTATTAAAAAGGTAATATTAAATGAGATCATATCACAGCCCAAACTGCAGATCAAAGCCAAAATCCAAGCCAAAAAACTGCAGATCAAAGGTGATAGCGCTCTAGTGACTAACGGCAGAAAGTGATCCACGTCCAATTGAACTGCATCGGGAAAAATGGCATAAACAATGGAAAAGGTTAAATCATCCCGTGAGCGCCAGTCCTCACTCAGAGGAAAACAATGAATTGTCTACAAATTTTTGACGTGATGTTTCGGGTTTCTACGTCCGGGTATCTAGTGATTTGAGACGGTCATCCAGTTTAAGTAGGAAGAAAATAAATGTTTCGATTTTTATTTTTTCAAAGATAATCTGTAATATATAAGTAACAGGCAACACCACTGTCTGATATAGAAATTGTTTTTCAGGGTTATCAAACTAATCAATAATGAACTTTAGAAACAAGTATCAACATTTTGAAAGTTAAATTTTGACTCATAGAATGAATACTTGCATCAATAGTTTAACAGCCAGGCTGGTCGGTCACTTTAGTCAAGATATACGTTCCAGGAATCTGGAAATTTCTCATATCTTAACGTACATCATAATTTTAGCGTTGAAAAATAGAACTGAACACATGTATTAGTCAGCAATTACCATATTAACTTAGGAGCAACCAGTCTATCATATCGTACCAAACATTAGCTAAATTTCGAAGCCCAGAAAGTAGTTTCAAATTTCGGTAAATTATTGAAATTCTTCTGTGGTAAACAACAACTTCAAAATGAGCGGCTTAGAAATTCAGGCTTAAGATTAGAACGTAAATGGAAAAAGGAGGGATTTCTGCCTCCTACTGTAGGCTAACCACCAGCACCATAGATATAGAACCAATGAAGAAATTTAACTCTGAAAATGCTGTATTGACATGACTTTGCCAGATGTTGCATACACGTAAATGAGAACCGCTACTCTCAATATACTACTATAGAAATAATGATTATCACATTATTCAGGACTATTCTGAGAGACTGTTCTCAGAAACTATTCAACAAGAATGTTCTCCGAGACTATTCTAAGACGCCATTCTGAGAGAAAATTCGGAGACTGTTTTGGGAGTCTTCTGTTCTGCACGACTATTCAAACATATGTTTTGAAGGACTGTCTGTTCTGAGTGCTTGAGAGTCTGCTCTGAGTGAATTTACACAAAGATTATTGTGAAAAGCTGTTCCAGCATGTTTTCATGAGTCGGTTGTGCGGCGCTATTCTAAGTTTTATCTGAGAGACTGTTCTTAGCAACAATTTTAAGCGGCTTTCCTAAGACAATTTTTGAGTGACTCATCTGAGAGACGGCTCGGAAAGACTGTTCCGAGAAATTAGTCAAAGAAACTATTGTGATAAATTGTTTTGAAAATTGGGAAGGAAGAAGAGACTCTCTAGACACAAAATTCCGTCTGTATTGTTCAACACTTTCCTAATAAATTTATTTGTACTCTGTATTTATACCTTGAATTTCCCCATCTCGCCTCGTCTGTAAACACCATAGTTCACCGTCGACAATTGATTAACATGTGCTGAAAGCTCAGCAACATTTGATCATGAATATATTCTTGTGTCGGTGTAACAATAGTTTAATTAGTTGTATGGAGACGACTTTGTTACTTTTACATGGAGCCTAATTTAATTACCCTAATTTTAATACTAATCTAACGATAGTCGCCGTTATCGTTTGCGTGAAGCCAACATCTGGCGAAGTCAGGCCATTACTGTATTTTCAGTCAAATTTCTTCATTTCTTCCATATCTATGGTGTTGGTGGTAAGCCTACAGTAGGAGACAGAAATTCCTTCTGTTCTGTTGACGTTCTAATCTTGAGCTTGAATTTCCAAGCTGCTCACACTGAAGTTATTATTTAACTCAGGAAAATCCAAAATTAAATGTAATTTGAATCAACTTCCCAGGCACTGAAGTTTAACTAATGTTTAGTACGATCTCATAGACGTGTTCCTTTTTTGTGAATATGGTAATTGTCTACTAGTACTAGTCTATTTTCTAGCGCTAAAGTTGTGATTTATGTTGAGGTGTTAGGAATTTCCAAATTCCTGGAGCGTACGTCTTGACTAAATTGACGGATCTGGCTGTCTGCTTAGCCACTGATGCGAGTATTTATTTCATGAATCGAAATTTACCTTAGGAAATATTGATACTTTTACCATTCGATTACTGATTAATTTGATAGTCATGAACAACAATTACATTATTATACTCTTGCCCACCAAATTTCTTAATTTTTAGAATAAACCTTTCCTTCCGATTCCTCATCTTCTAAACCATTTCTGCACATTCGTCTTGTAACAAACCAGTTCTTCTGATTCTTCATGGATAAACACTTTTTTGAGAAAAGTTAGTGTTTTCCGTTCATTTTACATTTCTCTTCATATTTTTTCAGCTAACATTTGAAGGCATGTGGATCGTTGCAAAGTAAATTATTGATGGTGAAACACGGATATTTTACATCGATATTCCAGTGTCCATGATACATTCTCCTTACGATCGCATATCGAAGTATTTTTTGACTCTGAGATCGCAAACCGAAGTGTTTTTCCGCCTCTGAGATGACGAACTGAAGTGTTTTCCTGACTTCGAGATCGCACATCAAAGTGTTTTCCTGATTAGATCACAAACCAGAGTGTCTTCCTGACGTTGAGATCACACATTAAAGTGTTTTGCTGACACTCAGATCGCACACCAAAGTGTTTTGCTGACGTTACTTACATTACCATCGCATGAGAATATATTACCCGCTGTTTCTGTCCCGTCAGCTACAATGTCATTCCTGCTGCCTCCTAACAACGTGTCTTCTGATTCTGTTCAAGCCATCGATTTTAAATGCGAAATTCTCACTAACATTCGTCTACAATTCAACTAAATATGATATTCTAGTAATATTTATACGAACCAAAGGGTTCTAGCTCATTAAAATATACTCCCATGTTGGTTTTAAATGAAGTTTTTGGGCCAAATGGGATTAAAAAAATTTAGACGTTGTAGCAGTTTTGTTGTGTGTTACGGAATTTTCCTTCAATGAAATTTACAATCACACGTGATCTTGTGATTTTAAAATGAAATACGAAGTGATTTCTTAATCAATTGATTGGTTCTTCAGCAAGATTGAATTAATAGGAATTTTGTTTACATCATGAAATTTTGTAGACTTGACTGAACACAGCACCGTTGCCTGCCTACAAGTTGTACCTGATATCAGTTAACTTTGGTCTCCTTGCTATATTAACATCACAGAACTCAAGAAAGTGTAAAAACACTGCGTATGTTACTCATTAACACGTGCAGGGAATGTAAAGTCATATACTTGGAGGTTAGTTTATTTGCAAAATTGAATCTTCTGCTGGGAGCGAGCAACAATGGCGAAACGTTTACGATTTCTTCGTAGAATGAAGGCATCTATTTTAGGGCTCGTGTTCCACGCTACCTGTATAAGGAAGGCAGGTTATAGCATACTTGAAAAAAAAAAGAAATATGCCAAATGTAATCTTCTAACCGAAATTTAGACTCCCTAACATCTCGAGAAAAAATCTGAGGGTTTTCATAGTAAATTTACAACCACTGAAAAAATTTGAATATTATTAGTTCAGCAGTTTTTTATGCTGATTGTTTCATGGGGCAAACCATGTTTAATGCCAGAAATATTTTATACTGTTTAACGCCAGAAATTTCTTTTATCAGTAATGTATTTGAGAATAATATTTCTGGCATTAAACATGGTTATTATTAGAAAAAAAAAATGATAATGACCATGTTTAATTCCAGAAGTATCATTCTCAAATATACTACTGATGAAAGAAATTTATGGAAAAAGATGAAAATTTCAGACCCAAATGACATGAGCCACAGCAAAACAATGTTGCAAAGACCAGTCGCTGAGTTTCAGATCTCATCTCGTGTCTCACTGGTGAAGGAAGGTGAGCTCTTTTGCAATCCCAGCACACTCTCTAGAGGTAACGTAATGTGAAATTCCAAGTTCAGCCGTCACGTAGACACCATAAATAATCTCCATGTAACAGTTAGTTCTCATTAACTACAACATTTACTTTCAGAAGAATGCGCTCAAAATACATTTAAACTTCCAAATTTAAAAAGGGTCTCAATCATTTGTCACAGATGCGACATTTCCAGAGCAATTACACTAGATTTTAACCCTCGAAAACTTCAATGGGTGAAAATATCAGGCTAAAAACTAAATTTCGTCTCAATTTTTTGGCTATTTCAACTTTGAAAAATGTGCTGTCCTCCGCTTCCCTCACCCAACTCCCGGCTCCAACGTTCCGGTTCCGGGCCACCGGATCGCTGCTTGAGGAGGCGCTCTTTGCTCATCCTCACGCCGCGGTGGCGGACCGTCGGCCAGTTTTCCCTGTTGAAAAAAGACGCACGTTAATCCAAAACATGTGAAGCTTTGAGGAAACTGTCCCGTAATGGGTTCTACTCACTTGAACTTCGCAAATGTGGTCGGAGAAAAGTCGCATAATTTGAATCGTACGGAAATCCAACATTTGTTTCAATACATACAGATGTTAGTATTTCTTATATGCAGTGTTAATACTGAACTTCGCCGTATCTAACTGGTCATTGCATATTGTACATCATCATTAATACATTTTTCTCACCAATCAAAAATTTTTGTCCGATGTTTTCAACAAAATTTGAACAAAATTATTCATCACACAGTGACAATGCAATTACCAGAATTTTTATCAACAACAAAACTCACTGAGCTAATTTCTGAGAACACGGGACGAGAGCAGTGAAGAAAATACCATTATCTGGTAGAGCCTCGATTGAAAACACAAATTCGGCGTCTTCTACTTTTTCAATATCACAGATGAAAACAAATTCCTATAGATACTCTACGTGATATATCACGCAAACGTGTTCGTAGACCTAGTATGGGTGCATTATGCATCTTTAAGTATTGCTTTAAAAAAAGTGCTTAGCAATATATGCCAGCCCAAGCAGTATGCTAAAATAATTCAATTTTACTTGTAGTTTTATATTCACGTCATTTAGACGGTCTTGAAGGAATTACCCACGCTACACTTGATATTTCTTAGACGATTTTCGCATCCAAAGTCAGATGTTTAAAAAGGATTTAGTCATTTTGCATGAAGTATTTGTAAAGAGCCCAACGGATGCTGCACCAGATATTTATGAAAAAAATACCCATACTGCACGAAATTGCTTTACAGGATTTACCCGCGCTGCCATCAATAATTACGAAAGATTTGCCCATGCTATACCAAATAATCCTAAAGAGGATTTACAAACACAGCGCCAGTGTTGGCTTGCATAAGTTTCTAGCCCGGCTGTCACATGGGCACAGTTGGCGCAGGCTCCATGCGATGTTAGCTCTAATCAACTCAAGTAATTCCATTTTGAAAATAATGATTTCCAAATGTTCAACAAATTTAAACCTGAGAGATTTTCCCATATAACACACAAATTAAAACACTCCCTGTAAAATACCACTAGATATTTACCTTAAGACCTCAGCGGGTTAAAACCTTTGAAATGAAAATAAATTCTGCCTTAAAATCTTGACAATTTCAGTCTTCAGAAATTCATCTATCCACCGCATCCCTCACCCAACTCACGGCTTCAGTGTGCCGGTCCCGGACCGCTGGATCGTAGCTCGAGGAGGCGGTCTTTGCTCATGAACAGACCGCTCTGACGACACATCGGGCAGTTCTGTCTGTTGAAGAAAGGTGCACGTTAATACAAATCTACTCGCAGGTTTGGTGAAACAATCACTTATTGAATTTTACTGCCTCGTACTCAGCTGGGAAAGTTACCGATACCACAAGGAAAAAAATTCTATCTCAATTTTTGACTTATCTTAAAAACGTTACTTAGCAATATCAAAAAGGAAAGTACTGTTGTTTAAAGTATTAGTAAAAAGGTGAGAAATATTGTGAACCAAAGAAGAAATGCGATCATTGTCCCCTGCGTAAATCAAGCTGCTAGTTTAATTTCTGAAACTGTTCAATTAGGAAAAGAGTAGTTAGGGAACATCTAGATGCAGTAACATGTCACGGGCAAGAAATGTTCATAAGAAAAAATGGTTAATTAAGATCAATGATCAGAAAGACGTCGTTTTAGACAATAAATTGTTACTCGCTACACGTGTTTCCAGAAGTTAGGGACGAATGTGATAATGAAGAACTGGTCATCAATCAACATTTCAATTCCATTTTTTAAAATTTTCGATCACAATTTCTGGCTCAAATGCCTTTAATTTATGGCCTTAACAAAAACTACCCGGCGTTTTAGCCAATTCTTTATTTAAGTGAGTGATAACGTGGAAATTCTTCAGCGCATGAATTAAAAAACTCTGAGTCACTTTAATTTTCCATCCAATTTGTTCAAAGTATAGAAATGAACATGAGTTGCCCTGCCACAACGAAACGAGCGCAATGCCGCAAGTACCCAACTACAACATGTGCTCTACAGACGGTGATGTGAGGTCTGAATGAAATGAGTTGCATCATCAGTCGACAAATAAATAAGCAATTTATCCAGGCGTGTGGGGGACTAACTTTTGCTATAATGATGAATTTAATGTCAATATAATAACGCCATAAAGTTTGTTCGCGAGTTCTAATAACAACGTTGAGTGACGTTTAGCAGAAAACATAACTCATCTAATTTGCTGTATTCTAAACTGAGTTTTTCGCTACTGTATCAATAGTACAAAACAAAAAGGAGCCACTAACTTTGTTTCAAACCAAGCAGTGATGCACGGCGTACAAAAGAGATGGGTACAGTCCGATTGTACAGCAAAGTCGCTCGATTCTTCAATAGTGGAGAAGCAGATCTCGCATGTCGGGGAACCATCATTTTGTGGCAGGAGGTCTTTGGCACACACGACGTTGGCGAACTTCTCAGACTGGCCGCACAAGAAGCCCTGTCTTCTTTCCCATGTCTTGATTATTTTAATATTTTGATAGATTGATGCCAGAGTAGCCTCAATAACTTGTGCAGCTTCTACGTTTCTAGAAATAATTTCACCAATAAATCTGGTTGAAGTGTTGATGTGTTGTTCAAGCATCTCCAATTTCCTCTTGAAATACTGGCAATAGCTGTGTTTGGGCAATTCATTTGCGATATATCGTGTATCTATTTCTTGAGCATTCAATGCCCGTTTTAGCGTATTTACGTGACCAATAGTTGATTGAACACCACTCAGCCGCAGGCTTCTTGACCTCTCGATGGTACTTTTATATTTTTCAATGCTATCAAATTTACCGAGTAGCTCAGCATTTGCGATAAAACGCAGAGAAGGAAGGTGGAAACTCATTGTGAAGGTTTCAAAAAAGAATCAGTCACAAATAAAATACAAACAATGATACTGCGTGTTGAATCACTTCAAAGCACTGTTTCAAGCAGACTTCGATAGTCAAATTCAGAGTCGCTGGTCACTGTGCGTATATCTCAGTTTTTCACAATAATCACTTCGTATTTTCTGAAACAACGAACTTTCTTTAACACGAGACCGGACTGAGAACCTTTAGGAGCACCTTGTGTACAGGGGAAATCCGCGAATGGTGATCACAAAATCTAGCCTGCTTATATACCCAGCCAAGGCCCCTCCCAACCGGCAGGACGACATGCTCATCTGACTACCTGCAGCTCAGTGGTCAACGGTCACGCTTTAACTTCGGCCAAACGAATGCATTGGAAACGAAACAATGCTCATGATGTAAAGAAATAATTCCACCTAGTAAAAACAAATTATTGCATTCGAAACTTGTAGAAAACATAAACGAAGTTATAAAATTCAGAGTCCCCGAAAATCTTGCTACTTGTTTCTAATCATCATAGAAATTAAAGCTTGTCTCTTCGGACGTTCATTATCCACTCGAATTTCATTTTTTATTCGCTGTTCATTTCGTTTTCTCGAAATCTATCATACTTTCGCCATCGATGTAAGGGCTCAAGCCATTTTTTCCTTATGTTCGATTGAGTTGTTTGAGATGTGAATTATTCACGTTTATGAACATATTTAAGAACATTCATTACTGTTGAATTACTTGAAAACCTGAGAGTGTGTGATGAGCGTATTTGTGATACTGGCATCACTACGGGTTTCAAATTTCCCTGATGAAATTAATTTGGACGCAAATGATCTTTCTTGAATCTCTAAGTGAACACAAAATAAATAAAAAACTAAAGTTTCCTGCTGCATTTGAACTGTTGTTCCTATGTCAGGGCGTTTCAAATGAATGTGTGTGGGGTGCTAACATCGTCAGATAGTTTTATTTTAAAATTTTAATGGAGCTAGTACATTTCTCGACGTCAACACACGGGCAATTTTCAGAATGCTTAAATATGTCAGTCAAAGCATGGATAACCTAATGTATCCATCATCTGCGGGATGAAACGTGAAGATTTGAAAGCCTAATCCACAACAAACAAGTTTGGCTTTTTTAGCTAAATTGAAGGCTCTCGATAGGAACTATTTTTGTTGTTAGCTGCTCAACTTGAGTAAGATTAATGACTCATTCAGTACGTGTTTATTTTTCTGAACGCAAGTTGTTCTCACGTGTTGATGCCAATTAATGTTTCAATAGAAAAGTTTAGCTATGAGCACCATGCGCAAAATTCTATAATTTTCCAATGGCATAATTTGAACTAATGCTGAAGTGAAGATTGCGAATTTTAGCTCTACTTTCAGAACAAGAATAAGAATTGAGGCGAAAGGAACGTACTTCTGCTTCCTGGGACGCGTCTGAGCACACCTACTACACCGCACACATCACAATGTGTAGCACATCACACCCTCATTACACCAACGCATAAAATAACCCATGTGCTACAGCACACGCACATCAGTTTGCACGGACCATACGCATCAAAAATACCACACAACACTTATAGAAACACAACACATATAAATAATATTATACGCAAACCTGCACACAATGTAGCGCGTTCTCAGTGCAACTTGGGGACATAGTTAGAGCTTGGGCGTAGTTTGTGTTGAATACAAGAGGCGGTATTGCCAGTGTACTCGAATCCATCCCTTAATTTAATACAATTTCGAAGGGCGAAGTTCCAATTCTCGTCACAGTTTAATGCCTGCTCACTCTTCTTCCCGGTTCCGATTTGGTCGTTGAGACGTCACTTTGAATTATGACTTTACGCAGGTCGTGGCTCGGTGTGCGCTGGTGAATGAGCAAAGTACAAAGACGAGCAAAAAACAAAGGACGAGCCCATCGGAAAGATTTTGTCATGGTTTAGCTTCCAATTTACTTATGACATTCCGTTGATTATTCTCTTTCGAGAGGAGCTTGTCTCCAGCTGCTGAAATGCGAGTACCGGCTCACCGCCTCACGTCTGATTTGTTCTCTCGGCCTGCCCTGCTGACGTGGTGCACGTGGTTGTCTATATACGTGGTGCACGTGGTTGTCTACGTGGTGCACGTGATTGTTTACGTGGTGCGCGTGGTTCTGTATGTTGTGTAAAACCTTCTTTAAATCATCACACTAAACTTTCAATTTATCTAAGATTCTGATTTTTCGATTTAAAATTAACGATGGACAGATAAAATTCAATTCATGTAAATTAACGTTAGCGTTTAACATTGATAAAAGATATAGAAGAACATAAATTTAGGACTTATTAACTTGAGACATGGACTTTTGTATAAACGTATGCCAAAATTCCTTGGTTTAATTTGATGCTGGAATTCAAATTGCCCATCTTGTATTGTGTGCCTCCGGGCTGTAATCAGAGATAATTCTCTTCTGACCTAAGAAAGGAGGTATGGCTGCATGGTGCGAATCGTTAAAATTTCATCACAAAGATTGTCCTACACCTCCCGTTCTGTAAGTTAGTGTATCTTTTGTAGAGCGATCAATTACGAGTGGACCGGTACCTTCTTAATAAAGTGTCCACTCCGTGTTACGAAAATCATTACGAAATTAAAACTTTTAAAGACCTCGAGATCTTCACGACTTGTTTTTGACACACGGTAGAGCTAGAACCTCAACAGAAATGAAGATAAAACAAGGAATGTGTGTAATCACTTATCCTTCGAAAAGTGCGATGCGAATTTTTGCTTCAAAAATGATGTTTCGGGTACTCCCAGATATTCTCTAATGAAACCATAATTGAAAATGACATCCGTTTTAATTGCGGACGACAATAACAAAAATTTTCACTGTTTTTCGTTTAGAATTCCTGCTGTTCCCTTTTCTGAGTTTCATTGAGTACATTTACAGCGCTGATTTCATTGCTGATTAAATTTGAATCAACATTATAAATTTGTTTCAACAGTCCAATGAAAAAATCATGTAAACTTATACGATCTTTCCGGCGTAAATTTTTCAATTGTCCCTCATGAACACACCACTTTATAGCGCCTGGTGTTATAAATTATGTATGTGTAAAAAATTTGATTTCAGTTCCATATTACGTGATCCTTCGGTACCCCATTCTTTGCTCGTAGCCCGATTTAAGTAAGTCACTGAACGTCTACTTCGCAAACCAACACAGATGGCTGCTTCATTTGTAGCGTACCTACCATAAACTCGCTCGTCACATCTCCTCCAAACCTTCAGCATGTTATTCCTAACATTTGTTGGTCTCGTGCCCACACGAGAAGCCTGTACCCGGCGCACATTTGCAGGCGCGCTCACCGCAGCGGTTCAGAGCTGCTGCGACCTATGCCGTGCCCCGCAGACCTCGGCTCAGCCCAGCGCCGCAGCTCACGTCGTGCGCGCCCGGACGCGCGTGCAACGCACCGACCCTTTGGCAGGCACGAGCAGCACCAAATAACACTGGAGATTTGATGCTAAATGATGGAAAGCATGAACGTTTGCCCATGTCTCTCCAACTTGTATTAGTTTTATCCATACATTTATCTCCTATTCTGAGGCGGATGCGGTTTGTTGTCAGCCTGCGCGCTTTGGAACTGGGCGTCTGAAGCACACACGTTTTACATCATTCGAACACGGTGTGCACGTCGTCAGAAAATGGTGAGGACGCGCTCTAAATCACGATGCTAAAATGTCAACTCATTAATGCTCCTGATCTTAGATTATAACTTTTGAAAAATTTTGATTTTTGTGTCATCTTTTTTGGGAACAAACTGTTTTGTCTTTCTTTTCCTTTCTTATAACTCACGACTTTACTTTGCCATTGCTGCAAGTATTAAAACAATCTCTCTGACAGGATGAGGAAAAGGCTCATGCGCTAATTTTCAATTTAAATTGAAACTGCTGCAGCATGAGGCAAAAGTATCATTACGTAAATTAATTTTCAAAACTTTTCGTCACTTCTCAAAATTTAATGCTTGATTGACGTATACCTTTTCACACATAACGAAATGTAAAATAATTTCGAAGTATGTCGAACTTAGATTTCAAATTCCAGTTCATTTTCTCAGATTTTCTGAAAAAATCAAAAACTGAGTTCACTCATATATATATATATATTTTATACAATACTCAATAAATTTTTATTTTGAAAACTTTAGTTAATACAATTATGAAAAATTCCCATAATTTCTTCGGCTGCAAAGTTTTAAACTCAACTAAATTAATTTAAAAGTGGAGCTCAAAAGTGTACGGATAATTTTGTAGCTAACGAATCAGTTATAAACGAATGGCTATTCTTGAACCTTATTCCGTGATAAAGACAATTTCAGAGGGAGTGAAATTACTGAAGGCACCAAAAATCCACGTTCGTAATGGGAATGCTATTGTATGTACATCCATTCGGTGAAAGAAAAGAATGAACGGAAACACCTTTTGTCTCCAAAAAAATTCATGCACAAAATGTTTTACGATAAATTAGATTTTATAGACTTCGTAAAATAAAGGACCTTAATCGATAAACAAACAACAAGAGATAAATACTTGCCGTGTCAGGGGTTAATGATATGATAAGGAGAATTAATATAACTATATTCACACGTATATTTTACTCTAAATAATAGGATTGAAAGCCTGTAAATAAAAAATGCTCGTCGTGGCCGTGTGGTTAAAGAACCCTCCCTTCCGTGAAGATGTCAAGGGTTCGAATCCCGGCGCTATGTGGCGACTTTCTCCATTGAGTCTAGAAGAAAAAACTCAAAGCACAATACCCCACTCTACCCAGGTGTCTGAAATGGGCACCGGTCTTGACCGGGGGAAACCGTCATGTCGTCCTGACGTTAGTTATAACGCAATTGAAAAACAATTTTCAAGGTGATGTGGATCAGGCTTGATTGGAAAGAAGGCATCCTTAGAAGCCGATGTTTGTTTGTTTAGTATTACTGGAGAATGGTTGGTGAGTTGATTGTTATTTTGTTCACACATTTCGCTTGACTGTAAAATTCAGAATATTGTGTGGTGCTCGCTGAAGTCACCTTTAGTAATTAAGAATGTTATCGGCAGCAATTTTTTTTTTTTTTTCTTCAATTGGTTTGAGTGAAAAACTAATGCGTTTTAATACATTTCACGAATCAACTTTTTTGGAAATATATGGTTTTTCTTTTCTTTTTTTCATGATCATGATTGCTTTAGTCTGAGTTAGCATGACTGCGAAGCCACGTGAAGACGCTTCAAATAACCAAAACACACGCGCCATTGAATCTGAAAATACTTGCCCAATAACTTCCATTGTGCACTAATTTCAGTCCAATTCTATACTCGTATACTATGAAAGCTTTAGAATTTGAAAACTCGGCTCAAAGTATCAAAAAATTGTTCACGGATGGCTTGGGTTGAGATTCAGCCGTATTCCAAGTGAGGTAAATTATGGGCTTTCTAACAACGTGTGAGAATGGTCAACAAATTTGTACAGCAAGGGTGTGGGTGTTGTGTCCGGTAAAATTCTAAAATCATTTAAATGAATTTTGTCCTAAATTTAAAGTATTGTTTTTGATTAAAATTTCTTATAGGGACAAAAAATATAATTACTTCTAAGTGCATCACGCATCGAAATACCGAAGCCATCTGCCAACATTTCCCCATCTCTTTCCACGATGACAGCACGGTCCAAGTCGTTCACGGGCCGCAGCTCCGAGCTGTACCTCCCTCTCCCTTTTTCCAAGCAAGATCGTCTGGGTGAGTGTCTATTTTGGTTTTTGAAAAGTGTTGAAGTATGATGCTAAATAGATATCGTTTAGGATACAGTTAGTAGATAGCGTAGAATATTACGGAGAAATACACTAGATGTTCGAGGCTACGCTAAGTAGCCGGTTCCGTGCTTAGCATAAGCCGTACCTTGCCGTGCGTATTTCAAAAATAAATATATTTAATGCACTTGCTAAATGGTTCAAAAATAGGTCTATCACTTCCACAGAGGGCGTTTATATGAACAGAAAAAATGAAAAATATAACAGATAAAAGGAAATAAAGCGCTCGTGAAACAATTATATTTATGTCCATGTGTTGAACAAGCCATGAATTTCAATTTGCGTGTAAGTTTGTGTACGCGTTTCTAGATATGTGCGTGTTGTGTTGCGCGATTTTCTTGATAACTTGCTTTGTGTCTAACCTTTTCTCAATGCTTGATAGTCATTTGCGACGGTGTTTTAATCTGCTTCGGTATAGCATTTTTTGTCTTTTCTTACTTGGATTTAACAATAATAATAATCTTTCATATGCACTAATAATTTAGGACTTCCGAAGAATTCTCTAGTAGTTTATTAATTATTGATAAGTTGTCAGCCATCTCCTGGAGTATAAAATTTCCAAGAGGTGATATTTTTGATTTAATTAGATCTTGACGGGATTAATCTATTAGCACGCCGCGTATGGTTTGTCTATTAGGACGCCTCGTATGGTTTATCTATTTGTTCACCTCAGATAGTTTGTCTTTTAATAAGCCTAGTATGGTACGTTTGTCTAAGGACGTCTTATATTAAGAATTTTTAGAAGCCAATATGTTGTCATGTGAGTTAACTGAGTTAACTTTTTTGCTAACTTTTGTTAATTCTTTTGTCAACTTTCTAAACTTTTTTGTTAACTTTTGTTAACTTTTTTCTTAACTTTTGTCAACTTGACTTTTTTGTTAACATGAGTTACTTTTTTGGATGTAAATGATTTTTCTTTCTTTCTTTCTTTTCTAGTGGGGGCGACCCCATCCCGTAGCTGGTCGACTGAAACTAATGACCCCAATCACTTTATATGCCAAATCCTCAAAGTTATACCTCTCCCAACTGGAAGTAGTCTACAAATTTACATTCCTGGTGGGAAGCTGTCCGGCTTCCGATGTGGGACACACCTACTGTTCGCTGGAAAAAGGGCAAAGCAACACCTGTTCTGAGCCAACAACATATCTAAGCACTGAAGATATAATCACAAGATGGAAACATCCCCTCTGGGTACCTTTTTCCCAGCATTCAGCATAATACACACATGTCCGAATATAGCCTCAATGAAAATAAGCCTTAATATATCCCGAGAATGAGGAAAGAAGCCCCGATCATAGATATTTACATCAATGAATTGTCGAATCAGTGGTCTCCAAATCCAGCCCTCTACAATACACAATGGTAATTGAACTAGCGAATTTGATGAACGTATGCTCGTCCAGAACGCGTATTCGGAAACTCCTTTAGAAATTATAGATAACAGAAAGAAAATTGAAACGGCTTAAGCCTTTTGAACTTGCTGGAGTGATCAGTATTATCTTAATTAAGGCTAAAAAGTTTGGAAACCCCTGAACTTCCTAAGCCAGCACACGCAGCAAGACCCGCCCATCTGTGACGCAGGACATACGTCGTATTTAAGGTGTCGCCCAGCACTTCAGCCAGCAGTTCTGGTGGGACATTTTATCTGTGAAGTTCTTCTCTCTAGCTGAATCTTGCTAGTTAATAAATGTCAATCAATTGTTAAAATGCTGTGCAATTCAATCAATGCTACTTAATTTACTGTTTTTGAACATTTAGTTGACCTTTTCTGCAATCATATATTGTTGACGCTTTTGCACTAGTCTAGAGTATAGTTTTATTAAATGTACCTTCTGTATTTCAGAACACACTTGAAGATGACCTCAGCTGTTGATGAAAATAATTTTTCATTTAACTTGTTCATATTTTTGCACGCGAGTAGGTTTTTTTGAAATAAATGTTGAATAAAATGTATTTTCAACATGGCTGAAAAAACTCCAATATGTACGGTGAAATTAAATACCATCTATAAGTTCTTAAATTACATCATATAAGATTAAACATTATTAGATTAAACACTGTGTTATTAAACATTTTAGATCTCCTGTTCACAACTAACTTTCTTTCATATGCACTTCAAAGTCTTATAACTTGTGTCTGCTAAAACCATTTTGTCAAAAAATGATATTTTTAAAAAGTTAAAGTACTACACTTTTAAGTGTGATACAAACGGTGCCAACGTTGTGATAAAATCCTATTGAATGTGTGCAAATACAATTGTGATGGCAATCCTAGAAACTAAGCTCTTACAAACATCAACAAAAAGTACACATACACTAAATTTGCATAAAATTACACAACAACTTTTAAAATTGACGAAAAATTTATACAAGTTTGGGTTTGATTTTAGGAAGTTTCACCGCAGTTTTTTAAACAATTTAAACAATTTATTTACCATAGGTGATACAGAGATAGATGGTTTCTTAAATCTAGTTCAAAGGTCAAATTTGAGTATAGCTACCTGTGGGCCGGAATAAGTTTAGCGACTTCTAGGGCATCCTACCATCAACGTTATTCTGGGGTGTACAATAGTGTTTAACCTAATTCACTTGACCCAATTACTCATTAGACTGATCAATGTTACGCATTAGACTGATCAATGAAATAGTAACCTCGATATTCAATGCTTCATTTTCAAAATAGTTTGTATGGGCTAGATGTTAACAGTATATTCTATAAACGATTTAAGAGCAGACTGAAGATCAACGATATCAACCATGGTAAATTACATCATCAGGACCAGTCATGTAGGAGACAAGATTTGACTTGGTTATCTTATACGACTAGTATTCTGATAAGAAAGGAGATTCAAGATTTATTTTGAATACCTTGTAAGAATTACTTTCCCGGATCTCCGCAGGGACTGAGTTCCAAGTTTTAGTTTCAACGAAGAGGAGACTGTGCTGCGACCGAGCTTATGAATGATAAGGAAGCATGAATTAACTTCTATTACAGGTTAAATGGTCGTGACGACCAGTTTGTGCAGTTAATAATGGTTTGAGATTATTGTCGCCATCATTAGTCAAAACTAAAAGTTTTGCTTTCTGAAAAATCTTACGATGAATAAAAGAGCAAAGAAAATTGCTTAAATTTCAATCACATTTCAATAAAAACATTTCAATAATAAAATGGAATGTTTCGATCAATTTTTATGTCATTTTCAACTTTCGGAAAAATACAAAAAAACTAAATGTTATAACAATGTCAAAATACATTCATCAGTGAAATTTATGAAATAAAAAGAGACAGAAAAACTAAATTAATTGCAGAGGGAAGGCCGTTTGCGTTTTTTTAAAGAAAGGTTTATCTTCTCAAATGAACAGGGATTCTAGAATGCGAAGGTTTATTGCACCGGATGTAGAAAAAATTACTTTAAAATCGTCTAGCCGAGCTGGAAAGTCACAACTCTCTGCATGAGAGCGAACAGCAGATTGGGGAGGAGAAGAGAGTAATTGTTTGGTTCGAAAACTCCTACCGGCATGCGCAGCCCCACGAATGTCCAGGGCTCGAATGGTCGAACCCACGTATTCCGACGCACACCGTTAGCAACAATATTTATAAATGACAGAGGAAAACATGCCTTTAGGTAGTTTGTCCTTGTAATTAAAATGAGACTCTGTTTTATACACATTAACCAATACAATTTTAAAGTCCAAATTCAAAAAGTATTTAGACAGCAGCAGGTTAGGATCCTTTTTGAGCTTCTCAGACTGCGTGCCAAAGAACGGAAATGAAAAATAAAATTGTTTCTTGCTGGCAGTAGGGAATGGTACGCGGGAATCAAATTTATGATTTAAAAAATTCTTGACACGTGAAGTTACCAGTTCTGAAAGGAAACCATTTCGACTGAAAAACAATTTCAAAAATTCGAATTCGCTATGAATGATATGAAATGAAGAGAAGACACAGTAGGCCCTAGAGAGTAATGTTTCGACACTGCTGATTTTAAAAATAAATTGGCATAAACTATAGAAACTTATTCCTTGGCGAGGGAACGTTTGCTTGTGAAAAATAGAACTTTGAAAACGGCCATCTCTGCGGGTAATTTTACTATCCAAAAATGAGGAGAATTTTGTTTCTCCGTCTCCATAACAAACTTAATAACGGGGTGTTGAGAGTTCAGAAACTCCATAAATAAATTACAATGCATGGGACTTTTAAACAGTAAGAAAGTATCGTCTATGTATCTTCTGTAAAATACCGGCTTGAAATCTAGAGGACAAGAGTCGAGCCATCGTTGTTCTTGATAGCAGATAAAAATACTGGCTGAAGAGAGCCCCAGTGGCAGACCCATACCCAGTCCATGAAATCGTTGATGAAATTTGTCACTAAACATAAAAAATGAATTAAGAACAGAGAGCTGAAGGAGGGTTTTGAACAGGTGCTTGGTGAGGCCTATGACTAAATCAACATTAGCAAACAAATAGTTCAGGCAAATGTCAATTTTTTCATATAAGATAATAGTAAACAGGCTCTCGACATCAAAGGAAACCATAAAGAGTTCGTTAGCATTATTAAAGGAAGTCAATTCATCAGTAATTGTAGCCGATTTCTTTAGTTTTCAAAGGAAATTATTAATTTTATCTTCGACTCGAAGAGTGAAGCTTAGGATTTCTTCCGTTATGATCTTTAACTTTGTATCATCAGAGATTAGTTTTGGGAATTTGTTATGAATTAGTTTGTCGGATAAATTTTGGAACAATAATTGAACATTTGTAGAAAAATTAGTTACTACATTGAATTATTAATTCGTGACTGCAGAGGGAAAAACGCTAAGAAATTGGCAATTCATCGAAGCCCAAAGAAATTATTTAAAAAATAGGACACCCAAGTAACCCACAACTTGTTATTGCTCCCACGGCAGGAGTATTCACCTCAAAAGTTACTGAGCCTTGTTTGCATATTTTTGATTAAGGAAGAATTAGAAAGCTTTTATTAAAAAAAATTGTTCAATGTGCAGGTAAAAAAATCTGGCAACCGTGTGTTTGATAATAATAATTTTAATAATAAAATGATATTTGGGCTACTTTATGCACAGGTGAAAGCATTGCTTTGCTGTTGAACCTGCCAATGCACTAAAAGCATAAGGCACAATTAAAGGGGAACATTTGCTTTTATTCTGTTAGCTGTGTTCCTACATTACTTAACGCAGTGGACCATGATTATCATGCCAACTGGTTGGCCTAAAAAGATGTTTTCAAAAATATTCGCCCGACTGTCTCGGCGGTCAGCGACTAAACCGATGAAAAAGAATTTCCCAATCAAGAAAAAATAGAGGCCGCATCTACGAATGGATCAGAACTAGTGCAGCCAGATCGACTAACGTGAATTGCAAATTACAGTGACTTTATAATTTGGCAATATGATGCTCAGCTTTCGTTCACATCCAGAGCTCTGATGCATGTTAAATGCGCTTCTCTGCATGTCGGTCGCTTTCTTCTTCCGAGCATTTCGACGTAATTGCGCAGAAAATTGGTAATTGCTCAGAAAATTATTGAGTACAGTTAACTAGCGTACTCATGAAGTGAGGACGAGCAATTGAACATCGTCAGCACTGAAATGAAGAAGTAAATTCATTTTCGTTAATGACGCGTCAGTGATGTCTCCCTGCTTTATGCTTGCATTTCATTCCAAATTTTATGGGGTTTTCTGAAGACAAGTGTCGATACCGCCGTGCGGTCGACGTGGGGTTCGTGGAAAAGGGGCTGTCTTCTGTGCAGCTACTTTCCCGGGGCGCTAGCTTTTCTGTGCAGCTGCCCTTCCTGAGGTACGTGTAGGTACCGCCTTGTAGTGTCGTACTATCGACACTACTAGAGGTATTTTCAGAGGTAGCTGCAACTACCAATGAAGGAGCTACAGTATCAGAAGCCGTAAACTTCTACGGAGCAAGGGAAAGTAAAAGCACAGCAAGGTTCCTAATAATGTACTGATTCCGTCGGTTACAGACCCTCCTTATAACTAGCAGTGCCCGGAAGTCGAACAAGGACTTTCCGGTAGTCGTAAAGCGTGGCAGAGGCAAGGCACCATAAAGGACTTCGCCGGCCAGCATCCGGCGGCGGTTTATGGCTCTTCCGGCTCCCAGACAAGCGAACCCAAATGCAACAAAGACATCCGGCGGCGCTTGCCCTGCAAGTCTCACACCGATATATAACACGCCTTCGCCGTATTTAGTCCGTTAAAAGCAACAGAAATGATTTCCGTTTGTGCTCAACTGCGGCGGTACCGTTAGGAGACGCACAACTGTCTTCGCCGTAATTAGTCCGTTAGGGCACCTCAGGATAATCCCTGAATGGCCGAACTGCGACAGTTGTAGTCGTGAGTGTGAGGTGTGTGTGTGTGTGTGGGTACCGCCTTCGCCGTATTTAGTCCGTTAGAGCAACAAGAATAGTTTCCTGTTTGTGCTCAACTACGGCGGTACCGTTAGGAAGACGAGCAACTGTCTACGCCGTGATTAGTCCTTTAAAGCTTATCAGGATAATCCTGATTCGCTAAACAACCACAGCGCCTTCCTTTGCGACAAAACTATTCGAGTTAGTTTGTCCTCCCAAGACGGTTCCTTAAGTCCCTTTAAAGGCGAGATGTCTTGTTAGTCTAAAGCCTATTTAAGAAGGAGAAAGAAAACGCTTTAGACCTTCGTTTATCAGAGGTATCTAATGATGATTCTCTTTACAATGCCTTCTCAACACACTGATACTTTTTCTGCAAAACCAGTTATTTATTTCCAATTGCAAAAATAGTGCGTACAAACATGAACTACTGCACAACAAAGTAGTAGACATAAAATTACATTTAAAATATTAGTGCTATCTACCTAGGTAAGCAAGTAATGTTGAAATGCAAAACAAATTTCTCTTTAGGGCTAACTAAAGTAAATGCACAAACGCACTATCTCCATAGAGAAACAGACCTAGGCTGGGTACGCGAAGCTGAACACTTGGAAGAAAATGTACATTATGGGTAACTAACATAGATCGGACTCGACACCACTTGCGCTGCCTGACACGCCCGGGGGAGGGTGTCTCTGCTACGATAGCCGGGACAGGAAATCCGCAAGGTGGTTGTCGACTCCGGAAAGGTGTTCGGCTCGGAATCTAAAAAGGCTGAAATACAA
>JACJUY010000965.1:152788-174893 GCA_014220935.1 Platorchestia sp. MABIK | reverse complement strand
CGCCGCCTTGGTGACGATAATCATGCATAAATAAGCATACTACTCGGCGAACCGTGTGCATACTTTTAGAAGAGGCGGCGAAAAAGTTAGACTGGGTTGATGAGCTCTAATTGCGACACATAAATCCTGTTCCTAACTCATGCAAGAACTAAGGCGTGAAGTTATGTTACAACGCCGTTGAGTCGTCTTAACCTAATGTAAAACTCCTGCTTTTACATGTTTTATTGAACTGCACTTACCATGACACTACCTAACAAAACCTAAGAATTCTAGACAGGAAGCAGCGAACAATTTGCATCATAATACGGCGAATTGAACCCAAAGTACACCATTGTAAGCGCATCTCGCCAGAGCACCATAAATACCACGGTTGCCTGAAACAAAGTCGACGTGAAAATTTACAGCAGGTACGAAGAATGATAACGTAGCCAAACATGCCCTTCAAATGGTGTGACTCGAGAAATACTTGCACGGTTCGACGATTGCTCAACTTTCATCAACAAGGAGCAATTCACTAAAATGTGAATCAAAAGTCTACGGACATCAGACTGCAGGATCAATTACCGCGGAATAGGAAAATATGCGCGATGAAAGAAAATGCGATGGATCTCCATGTGATTCCGTAACTTGAAACATTGCATGCATCAGTTGAGAGAACAGCATTCTGACCATAATATTCGAAGGACTTTCAAAATGGCACTTTAATTTTACACCTATATAAAAATTTCTTTTCAGTGGTCTCATATGCTGAATTAATAGTAAAAGAAAAAACAGGTAAAATAGTAAAGATTAGATTAGATGTTTAAGACTCCCAAACAAAGGCGTTCTAAAAAGAGGAAGGCACCATCTATGCAAAAGGTGCATAGAGAAAGGTTGAGGTGACCCCCAAGGTTTTTACAGTACAAGCGAGTTTGTTATCATCTCCCCCAGAAGTTCTCAATAATTACGAAGCAATAGTACACAAGGCAATGCAATTCTTGTTTCGAAGAGAATTCCCAAATCTAACACTCCCGAGTCACAAGAAAGGCGATCTCAAGAGAGTAAAGACAAAACAAGAGATCGTGAAAATTTCGTGAAAATTTCGTGAAAACTGGAAGAAGCAAAGAGGACACGGTAGATGGAAGTCCCGAAGGCCTATCTTTAGTTGAGGTAACCTAACAACATTCTGATTGAGAGCGCCAGTCCCCATAGCGCAGGATAGACAAATCCGGCTAACCTAACAAAACCAAAGATTTCATCTAACACAAAATATCCAGCTGTTTAAAAAATTGCGCTCTTGTCTTCGAATAAATACGTGGCAACGGCAACAGTCACAAAATCAAACGTAAATAAGTAGATGAGGTATTTGAACAGCAAAATCTCCAACTCAGTGTTTGAGAAAAAAAAACACTTTATTTTAAAAGTTTTTTCGTAGACAGACCTTGTAGTAATATAACAAGCGCTTCCCAGAAGCTGGATTTTTTCCCACTATATTGCAAAGAACGAATCAATGGAGGTTTTAAAAAGACATCAGATTAGCTTTACTATCTGAGGGACATCTTTCAGTTAGATTAGATTAGATTATTAGTCAGTTTAAGCCTCCCTATCCGCAACAAAGGCGATCCAAAGAGAGAAAGGAAGAAGGCACCATTTAGTATGGAGGTAAGGGAACGCGGAATCCATGCAGAAAGGGCACAGAAACAGTAAGATAAGAAAGAAGTTCATGAAACAAGATCAAAGTTGAAGAAGAAAGTAGATGTTGAAAAAACAGGACAGCAGTGAACCGAAAAAAAGTTGGTCCGTAACAAAACAAAAACCTATTCTATTTCAACAAAAGGAAGCCTACCTAACCTGTAGCTCGGGCCCTCACATTGCCCCCCTGGGAGCGCTAATTCCCATAGATACAATAGTTGTATCCCCCTGAGGGGGACATCTTTCAGTCATCGTGCTCAAACTGTTGGGATATTTATGATGAAAGTTCTCTTCGCTCACAGAAAATGGTAAGTTTAGGATTATGAGGAGCATTATATTATCTCAAAATCTATTTTGACGGTAAAGTGCACGACTGATGAGTTTCAGACTTTTCAACACAGAATTGTTTTGCTTTCAAATTAAGAAGTTTAAGCAGTATTTTACGACTTGAAAACAAGAACACGCGCAAATTCTGCATGCAAAATTTACGAAAAATTTGTGTACAGAACTAGTGTAAAAATGCGTAACCAGAAATCTATAGATAGGCTTACACCATTTCAACTCCGCCTAAATGCAATATTTACTTGGTAGCCACCCTGCACATTATTAACGCTACCAATATGCTATGAAAATTGAAAAATATCAATTATCACGTTGCTTGCGATGCGACCCATCGATGGGTGGCTTGAAAAATTTCAACAATCTTTTAAAATTAATGGTATTTAATTTAACCAGTTAATATTTGGTATTTTAAAAATTGCGAACAACTTTTAACTTTAAATACGAGTTGAATATTGAACTTCAGTTTACCCATCGCAGTCAAAAAGTAAAATATTACAAAAAAATTTACCATGCAAGGTACTGAGCCATTAACCGTCTTCTCATTATTCTCAGCAAGTAGCAAACCACTTCGAGGGCACAAGATTTGAAGCCTTCGTTAGCAATACCAGAAAAAGGCACAAGAACCATTGAGATTAGATTGATTATGAGTTAGTTTAAGCTTCAAAAACCACTGAGATGTACCGAAAAGATGTGGATGGAGGCACCATTCGGTATGAAGTTAAAGAAACCCGAAATTCATGTAAAAGCTGTGTTCTCACACAGATCCTCAGTACATATAAACAAGTTAGGGAGGACGTTCATGAAGAAGAAGAAAGAAGAAGAAGAAAGAAGAAAAAAAGTGGGAGCTGGAAAACATTGCAACAGTGAGCCGAAAAACGATGATCCGTAACAAAACAAAACAAAACAAAAAATACGGTTTCAAGACAACGCATGCCTACCTGACCCACAGCTTGAGACCTCACATCTTCCTCTTGGGAGCGCTAATTCCCATAGACACAATCGTTGTCTCCCGCTGTAGAAATCACTTCACATGGTACACTAAAAAGTCCACGACTGGGAATGAAAGAGCCCTACCAAAAAAGCAGATTCTCTTTTCTCCACGAGGCGCTCTTACCTAACAAGCAAGAGGCCATTCTCAAAACGAAACAACTTCAGTAACTCGTTTAGGCAAGTTGGCAGCAAGGCGCTCGAGTTTCCGATGAGCGACGCAGCTTAATATAGCGAACGATGTCAACGCCAGGCATCACACTCAAAGTCTTCACACGCCGACGTGTGACCTTATTGAAGTTGTGGCCGGAACTTGAACTCTAAAATCGTAGCGACGAAACAACTTTTGTTTTCCAGACTGAATGAGAACGAAGTTGCACGGGCAACATAACCCCTATTACGAATTACGCAGAAACCAACGTCCAACAGAAATTTTTTAAACAAAGTAACGAATCAACGAACAGTTTTCTTCTGGCTATCTGAGAACCGGAAAATCAAACAGAACTCGGCTCCTCACAATAAGCCCTGTATTTAAAAAACTTTGTTTACTTCAACAGAGCTTATAACTTCCTCCAACGTTACTTGTACACCAGCGTGCCATTGGGTGGAAATAAATTCTAATATTTAAGATACATCTCAAATTATTAAATCCGAAGAAAAAAATCCGTAGACCTATAGATTAGTTTTTACACTAAATTCTGATGAAATAATGCAGCTACATGAAGTAAATGTCTCATAAATTTCGCGTTTATACACAGAAGAAATGCGATATACTGTACTTCATCTTAAAATATACGGAGATTTATTTAGTACAGATTTCCTTGATATGTAAGAGCAGAAGATTTTAATATAAAATTCAGGTGCAGGTCTTTTTATATATAATTTGAATTTAAATTTAAGTGGAGGACGTAATTATAAAATATCAAATGGCAAAACTAAAGTACAAATTCCTTCAGAGTCCTAGTCAAATAAAAATTAGGCCAACAACAGCACGCTGAGCGGCTGTACGTTGACGGAAATTTTTACCGGAGGACAAATGAAACTACAAACTAAATCACAAATCAGTAAGTGGAATGCGTTTCAGAAGTAATAAAAATATCGTAGCCAGTTCAGGGCTCCGTTCCCACTGAAAAGATGTTTCCGCTAAGGAAAAAGAAATGATCGTTGAGTATACACTAAGAAAAGCTTGCAATTTATGTACAAGTTGTGTTCCCGCGACAAGATGCCCTCCACATGACGACAATAAATTAGGAAGTAAAAAATGAAAGACAAATAAAAAATAGCCAAAAAAGCATGAAAACTGAAACAATTAGAAACAAGTAAAGTGGGCACGAAAGATTGCAGAAGGCTGGTTCATAGCTAAAGTAACCTACATAACCCCTCCTGGAGCCACTAGTCTCCAAAGCATGTGATAAACAAACTCGACTAACCTAAACCTGTCTATCTTATGCCCCCCCTGTAGGTACATTCCAATACTGTGACAGCAATTGGTAATGCTGCAATTGCCGTAAATGCTAATCCAATTAAACCAAAAAAAAATGGAACTCTGGCAACGTTTAAAAATCGAGTTTTTCAACGAAATAAATTCCCTGTCATTTTTAGCGTTCAACTGGCACATTACATGGTGACGAAAAATAGCCAGCATTTTGCGAAACACAGTGATGAGCGCCTTCAAACCCGATAACATCGTTGTTCACGCCGCCTGCCCATAAGAATTTTCGAGAAGAGGTTCAGTCGAGAGGACGTCGAGAAAGGCGGTGGCACTTGACCGGCTTCCACGCCGGAGAACAGACAGGTCAAGAGGCAGCTAAAAACTGTTCGGAAGCATGCGAAAGCATGCGCAAGCATCATCATTGCGTTTCTGCTCTCTGTCTCCTGCTGGCGCTCTCATGACTATGCTTCATTATGCACATCTCGACCAGCTCCAGAACACGCACATAAAAAATAAGCACATCACATAACAAAATTAATGTTTCAATGATTAAATTATTAGCTATCTTTGTGTTTCTCTAACCACGACAAAAGTGTTCCCACTAGATCAAGGAGAAACGCACCATATAGTGTAGAATTCAAGGCCCGAAGAATCAATACACAAAATGTGCTTCTACACCCTGCGCATAAAAACAGTGAGATTGGAAGAAGTTTATGCCGCAGATTAGATGTTAGATGAAGTCTCCCTGACCGCAACAAAAGCGTTCCAAAGACAAGAAGGCATCATTTACCATGGAGTCAAGGGAGCGGAGAATGTATGCACAAAGTGCACAGAAACAGTAAGTTAAGAAAGAAGTAAATGGAACAAGAAAAAGGTTCAAGAAGAAAAGAAACAGGTGCTGCAAAAACAAGACGGCAGTGAATGGAAAAATGATGGTACGTAACAAAACAAAATATATTTTATTTCGACACAAAGGCCTACTTAACTCTCAGCTCGCGGCCTAACATTATCCTCCTGGGAGGTCAGATTCCCACAGAAAAAATAGTTGTATTCCCCTGAGGAGAGCTATTGGAATATCGGAAGCTAAATAAACCATGTAAAAAAATGGCAAATTCACATCTTCGCCATGTGAAGGTAATTTTTCCTTTTTAGTACTACTGAAAACGCTTTTTAGTCCACTTACAATAATCATTTGTTGTAGAGTTCGTTTCATTTAATGGAACAAGTCTTTCTTATTCAAAGCGTCAAAGCGACCGAGCAAAAATCGCTCACAGTATCATCCGAAAGCACACAATTTGATCAAAGTTCCATGAAACCAGGCTAATACAAATTTTATTTTTGTAACTATAGGAGATCAAGATCGACAGCTCAAAGGCCGCGCAGTTTTTGGACGAAGCATCGAACTCAAAACTTAGAACTTACGAATACAAAACCGGCCACTCTTCAGGGCATTAGAATGCGAGTTAGACCAAAACCAAGGGAACTCGGGGTAGTGTCGTCAGCGCACCGACTTAGCATCCCACCCGTACGTTACGAGACGACCTCACACGGCCACGCTAATCCCTCTCGTCATAAGAGAGGAATGGGAGGCTTAGCGGCGGCGCCAGGCAACCAACATCTAGGCTACAGCAGCGGAACCTCCTAAAAACAGTATCATCATGAGGGTCACAACAGTTCAGTTTCATTGCCCCCAAGATAGCAATAGGGTATGTTAGTGTTGTTTGCTACTACAAGAATTTGTGACGTGTCCAAACAGAGGAATGCGAAGCAGGTCTGAAGTAAAGCTTAGTTAATAAGGACACACATCTACAAAATTTCCGTTGTAACAAATGACTGATCTTTAGACAGCAGACGATAAAAAAGATAAGATTTAGATGTTAGTTTAAGCCTCCCTAACCGCAACATAGGCATTCCAAAGAGAAAGAGGAGGAATGCCCCATTTAATATGGACTTGAGGAAACGCGGAATCTCCGCACCTTCTAATAGAATATGTGAACAATAAGTTTCGAAAAAAATTACTAAACAAGATAATAAACATCGAAGAAGGAAGCAGCAGATTTTGAAAAACAGGAAAACAGTGAACTGAAAAAAGATGCTCTGTAATAAAGTAAAAACCTAATTTATTTCAACATGAGAAAGCCCTATCTAACCTTTAGCTCGGAATTCCGCAAATTCCCATAGCTACACTAGCTGTATCCTTCTCAGGGGAGGACCAAAAGAAAAATAAATAATAAATAAGAATGGTATCACAGGATCAGAAAAATACATCAAACAGAATTTGCGAAGCTTTTATAAAGGGTGAAGAATCCGAAATTTTGTCCCGTAAATACTAAACACCTTGAATTTCTTACGCAGCGTAAAGGTTCACATGGATTATAATATTCAAAATTTTAATTAATTAAAAGACACAATCGTGTAAACAATTGTAAGCTTCAGAAAAATACTCTCAATTAAGCACCTTACCAAAAATATTACAGACTAATACTTTTAGGGCTTGGAAATATTTAACTTCGAAAGAACGGTACAAATTCCGAGTGCAGAAACAGTATGTTCGAAATTGAACATCCATTTAGGCTTCATGACAGAATTCACATACACCAAAAAGATGTAAATGTAAGTGGGTGTTTATTGAGTTTCTTCAGCGCCAAAACCTGCCAAGAAGTGCCTTACAGTCCAAAATTTTAACTTACATAGAAGTGAGGAACAGAAGCAGCAAGGCTAAAACAAAGAATTGGCCGCTTCCACGTTAGAAAAAACAAACCGAGGACACCTCGAAAAAAATTGAAACGAAAACGCTAGTAACAAATACTCGTAGCTTCACCAGTGATAGCTGGGAGCGCTATCAGAAAATAATTTTGATGAACAGTAACCAAATCTGTTGGTTCCCATTGAGTTCTTAAATCTGGCATTTTTTTGTGAAACCAAGTGTCGAATAGAGGAACCGCTAAAAACATCCTTCAGCACACACGCCCATAACGTACCAAAAATAACTTCGTAAAATCGCATTTCAAAAACATTGGTGCCATTTGACAGTTCTTGTAACTCTTAGAAAAAAAAAAACAGGCAACAGAACGACGCACCAAGAGACGGGCAGCCACAGCATAGAAAAACTGCTGAAAATATTTCCAACTTGGCTATTCTGAAGCTTGCACTCAGTTCATGCCCGTCGAACAAAAGTGAGCTTCCAGAGGACCGGCAGAACCATGCAAGAGAATTAATGCGTTACAAGCACAACACGGCAGGACGAAGCTATCGGCTCACACGCCGCCGTCCGCCCCCGTGGGAAGGGGACGACTCTCCCCTGTACATAGGATGGGCGAGGGGTAGCAATGTGACCGTAAGGTGGTGGTCAGATGACACTTTTTGCAACGACGCCTCTGTGTCTCACGCCTCGAGTTAGCTAGGTAATGAGCTCAGCTTACACGTTGCTTGCTCTGCAACAGTCGAGTGCGGGACCATAGCATTTCAAATTCGAACTGTTCAGTAGGCAAGTATAATTAAGTGACAGTTATTTTCAGCTTTACCATGATAGGTAAAATAGATGTAAACAGGCACGAAACTTGGAGAGGAACTCGAGAATTGGCCACTTGACTCGTTTATGTAGTCATTCTGAAACATGCTAAGTCCGAACCTGAGAAAGATCTGCTCAAAATCAGGCAAACACGTAAAAAGACTCAAAATAAATTTCCACTTACTAAATTCACAAAAATACAGACCATGGGCCTATAATGAAAGTGTAACTTCTACTGTAAATGAATTTTTTACAAGTGGCATATTATATTCAATACTAAATCGCATTGCGTTTACTTACATCACGCAAGCAAAACACCCAACCAAACTGAGTTGACAGTTAAAAAAAAAGTTCATCCATCTGGGTTGAAAGTTGAAAAATTGTTAAATAGACAATGGGTCAACTCTCGGCTCGGCATAAAGAACGCAGTATTTTTGAGCCGTATTCACACACCGCAGATGTTATTGCTCAGTCACGCGTTAAGAACATAATACATGAAAAAAGTCAAAAGCGTTGACGTACTAGCTGCAATCATGTTAAAAAGGGTAAACTATACAAAATGGAGCAGACACAAATTGGAGCAAGTCCTGGGCTCACTGTAGGAACTATTCTTAAAATGAGCAATTGTTTAGTAATGACTACAGCGCTCCAAAAATTACACATCCCCGATATGCACAATAAAACACAGTTTATAGATTGAAATAAAAAAGTATATAAATGTTTTTTTCTTACACATCTCGCTTCCCGTGGCAAAGCATGAACTACTCTAAAATTCATAACTACACCCAAGGGTTATGATCACAAATGGCTATCAAAAATTAAAATGAGTTCATTACCAAAGCAGTTATAAATTCGAAAGATCACCCAATTTTCATCTAATTCAGACAGATAACTTACGGTACCAGTATTTTTAAGGAGAGGATTAGAAGATTTTAAACTTTTTGCTGATAGCTTTTCAGACCTATGAATAACTCGATCAACTCGTCATACTTGGGAGTCACCAACATAAAAAATTTCAGCAGTAATGTGCCTTTACATTTGCATCATCATATTTACCAACACGCCCTCACAATTGGCCGGTCAATGTAAGCACGCACGTGCGTCATTAGGCCAATTGGCAGAGAATGACGCACATTCCATATAATTGCCCCACTCACGAATCCCAACCAGTCGCTGGGTGATATTGCAGGCACTCTAGCAACAAGCTGAGCTCAATCGAACTTCGATCGCTCTGTTCGGTCATGACGTCCTTGTAATCAACTGATGCTTTTCGAAATAAATTGAGAAAACTGATAAAATCTTAGAAACCGATTACATGGTAGAAATTGTCAAAGGGAGTTACATCCGTCTAGACCAGTGGTTCTCAGCCTGTGGAGAATTCCCCCTCTGGTGGGGAATGGCAGAGTTGCCAGGTGGGAAATTTCGTGCATTTGCTTCCACTCACAAAAAATCGATAGTTTTTCAAAATCTAATACATTACATCCAAATGTTGACTTACAGATGGTTTTAATGACAGAGACAACCATTACGAGATTTGTTTGTCATGTTTGGGTAGAAGTAACAACACTGCTGGGTTAGGAATGTTACAGATGAGTAAATGGAAGATGCTGTGGTGGGGAATGGAGAGTTGGCTCACTAAGAAGGAATTGGAGAAAAAAGGTTAAGAACCACTGGTCTCGTTACAAATCATCCGCCGTAGAACTTTTTTTCAGTAACAGCGAAGAACAAATAGGGAACGGAAGACTTTAATTAGGCATGCAAAAAAGAGGAATGACTTACATTTTAGCATCATGGAACATTTATGTACGTAACATGTACACAGATTAAACGGGTAAGTGAGGTAAAATATTAACACATTGCTCTAAGAAATCGCTTCTAGTTTTCATCAATCTAGCAGCAAATGAGGGAACCGAAAGCCTATCGCTATGTGTGAAATCAGCTTTTGAAGCAAAAAGAAATGGCAAGTTCTTCAAGCTCTGTCGAAACTCTAACAAATTGTTTGCGCCTTCCACAAATTTGTAGAAGGGTTTCTTCGTTCTGTAAGAAAACGTGCGTTATTATGATCGACGTCCAAGTTGTGGCAGCGACGCTCCCAAGGTTATACTTGAATGCATACACCTGTTAATTGTAAAAATGTGTGATTTATATGTACTAATAACGTCTTCCACACATTTTGATAAAAACCTTTCCTTGAATACTCCAAAAATCTCCCGAACACAACAAAAGAAACCGATCAGAGAAGAGAAGAAGGGTCCATCTCTTTAGGGAACGGTTTGCGGTAAGCGTGTTTGTAAATAGAGGCGAGCTTAACAGTTCATTATCAGGAATATTGGTCACGCGCGCCTGAGAATAACATTAAAGCAGTTCAAGGCCCGTCAAGCTCAGCAATGCACTGCGCAAGAGAGCAAGGCTAGCGCGTCTCTCAACTCTGAACCCGATACGGGAATTGGACGATCGGGTCTCCGAGAAGAGCAGCTTACGAGCTACGTCAACACAGGCAGGGAGCACTTTCTAATAATACGACGAGCGATGCAGGCGCTCAGGCAAAACTACACAAACGACGAGTTGGCGCAACGTATGATATTTCCATCGCGTGGGTGTAAACACTGGAATAACATTAACGTGCGAACTGTCATGCAGCAACAATTAACAGCACGGAAATGTACGTACCATCACGCAGCATTTCGATCCCCAAAATAACAAGTCTATCTCTTTCTACTGGGCTCAAAGGTGAAGGTCATGATGTTGTTGAGCACAGCGTATAATAAGCATTTCATGTAGTTACATCCATTGAAAATCGAGCGCCAAGCATAGTAAACAAGCTCGTTATGCGCACCAGCTCACGTGGGCGAGACTTTAAAGAGAAGTTGTTGATTATAAAGCGGCAGCCTGTGGTGGTCATCAGAGCGCTGAGTAGCAGGGTTCTAAACAAAAACTACTTCAATGCTCTTCCGATAGAGATGTCATCTAGACGCGTAAACATAAAAGGCAATGCTCGTATACAGAAATACTAGAAATCATATTAAAAAACATGAAGAATCGTTCATAAAATTGAACGATTTGTACTGTCTGAAAAAAGTAAAGGTGAATTTTAAAATCAATTCAGTTCAGAAGATCAATATCCGCTTCAAGTGTGATAAGAAAATATTAAATTTAATATTAGTTTGAGACTCCCTAGTCCCAACAAAAGTGTTCCAAATCAGGACAGTATTGTTTCGTATGGAGTTCAAGGAATGGGGAATTCAGACACAAGGCGCATTCCCACAGAAGATGCATTTCGTACATATGCAGTAGATGAGGAAAAAAGCTCGAGAAACTAGATAAAAGTTGAACGAGAAAATAGAAGGTCCTGAAAAACAGGAAAAATTGAACTGATAAGATAGTCCGTAATAAAATATAAATCCATTTTATTTCAACAAAGTATGACCTACCTAACTCTCATTATAGACCTAACATTTGCCTTCTGGGAGCGTTAATTCCCGTTGATACAAACGTTATTTCCCCTGAGGGGCTCCCTTACTCCCGAAAAAATATTTTCCCACGAGAAGGACGAGGAAAGCACACTTTAGTAAGGAATAAAGAGGACGGGGAATTTCTGCACAAGGTATGTGCGTAGAATACGTGCCCCAATTCCCTGTGCGTAGAAACAGCAACATTGAAAGAGGTTTAGAAAACAAGATGAAAGTCGCGGAAGAAAGTAAGAGATGCTGAAAAAAGAGAACAGCAACAAAACCAAAAACCCATTCGAATATAAAGAAGGCCTACCAAACTTTTTCAATTCGGGACCTCATATCTTCCTCTCTGAAATGCTTATTCCTATACATAAAATAGTTGTATTCCCATAAGGGAAATACAAAGTGGGAAAATATCAATTACGTTCCTGAAACAGTTAATACATTCTCATCTTGCCTGCTCCTAAGTTCAATGTGTTTTTTTCGTATGACGCACCAAGAAACAAGATTCCATAATTCTTCAACTCAAGCGTGCGATGCTGTAACTTGCATCTCAAATTCTTGCTCAAAACTTTCTATTGAATGGGTCAGACAACTGGCCGGGCAGGTTGCAGGAGAACATACCTATGATCCACGTCGAGACACTCGGTCGCTTGCATTGACTTGCAGCTTTTTGTCTGCGAGCGTTGAGGCATTCACCTGAATTAGAAACATCATTTTAACATTTAACAGAATTTCTTCAGCGGCATTTTTTTCTCATACTTGCGAAGTACGAAAAAACAAGCTACAGCATATTTCCAATTAAAAAGGTGCTCTCGTTACAGCACAATTCAGGTTTCCAAACGAGTCAGAATAGCTAACCCGTGATTTACACTGAGAAAAACTGGGTTGTTTCAAGATACTAAAAAATAGTGCATTAAGGCACTATTTTGCTCATATATCATTTCAATCACCTGACGTCGCAATTCATAAAATAATAAATAAATATTCGATAATGAAAGAGTCCGGACAGCTCCAATGTGGGACCCCCATTTATCCAGCACATGCAGTTAACTTCAATGACACGCGGTATTACATGCACTTCACGAATGCTAGTTACCACTCCTTTCGACAAGACGCAGTGGAACATGAGACACTACGAATACCGTAACTACTACTTTCGACCCATTCTAATTAGAGGCATGACAATTGAATAGAGAGCATGACAGCGTGGTGTCCTGAGCATTTGCAGCTCAGGTGCAGAGCTCCCTAATCGCGCATGGATCCTCCTCCATTTGGCGTCTAATCAACGTCAGGAAGCAATTAAAAGTGCACCTTTGATCATCAACAGCGAGACGTGCATCTGTACAGCAGGTGCGATGAAACAAGCGAGAAACGTTGACAAAATTTTAACCGTAAATAGGACGTGTGCACACAAAGCTGCGCAACAAAAATAAGTACAACTTCAGGACTACTGCAGCGTTTACAGTGGGCGCGTTGCAATTATGGGTCTCGTTTCTTTCTCGTTGCAACGATTTAAATCTGGGGATCAAATGACGATAAAACTTTCATGGTTAATTCAATAAATTTCTCACGTCCTTTCTAAACTTAACACAAAATGTTAACAACGAACGTACTAATTACTGCATTTTTGTGGTACCACGTAATATCTATCGTGAATTATTGAGTTATGAATCAAAAGTCTTTTTAAAGCGTTTCTACTCATTTTTCGATATGATGAATTCAAATTCACCAACCTATTTGCAAAAAACAAAAACTAGTCATATACCACACCGGTGAAGGTAGAAGGGAGTGCTTTAATAGATATCGATGCTACCTAACTGGATTTCTGTCGAGATAATAAGTTTCGAAACAATTCTAAAGAATAGCAGAAATTAAGGGTTGCAGACCGAACTCAGGAACCCTACCATTTAGGTTCAGTGGGCCTCGAGCAATAGTCCGACATACGAGGTTGTTACGCTAGAAGAATAGAGTCCGCTAAATTATCTCAACCCTAACATCATGCGCTTTTACGAGTTCAACTACTTCTCCAGGTACTCCCACCTCACCACGAAAAAAGAACTCTAAGATTGCTGGAATACGGTTACTCTATAAGAAAATCAATCTTTCTAAGAGAAACTGTTGTTCTCAAGTACCTACGAAGGCGTCAAGAAGTCCATAACCATTACTCTCTAATTTGAGATTTTGGACAACGGAAATTACAAGACCAGACGGAGACACAAAACAAAACCCCAATCTAAGAGAAAAAAAATAACCGTATGTCGCCATGTAGTTGGAATGAGTGTATCTGCTGTAGTTCGCTATATAGTTAATAAGTTATAATTAAAAACTTTAACGAAATTTATGACACATCAAACGAAGGTTCTAGTTTAAGCGCAACAAAAAATAAAATACTACTAATCACTCCTCGAATTCAACACCTGCCTATCAACCATCGTAAGACCTTAGAAAAAAAATCATAGGAAGCTGGCTTATTTTACACCATGACGATGCAATGCCTACGAAGCAACCAATCAATTTTTGCATTCCTCCAGTGCCACTCAACTAAATCTTCGGAGGTTTACAACGATACTAGCTTCACGTGAGCAAATAAATGAGGCGGTAAAACGCAGTGTTAAAACTAATAACTATAACGACAGTAATAATTAGAAGCATTCTAGACAGTCACTCTATTTAGCTTTGTGTCGTCATTTTCAGTTCGTAGAGCAAAAATGTTGCATCACAATGTTGTACGCCATTAATGTTCAGTTCTTTCCCAAATTTCAAATCGTAAATTTCGAAAATATTTAAAGTGAACGAGAAAAAAAAGAAATGAATCCACCGTGAGCGCAATTTCGCCAGCAGGCTATACGCAGCAGCAGAATCGTTGCCGAGACAAGTTCATTGACAATGCACTACAGCACAGTGACTGATTATAAGTAAGTTTCAGCCTCCCTCACCACAAAAAATTTCCACAGGTATTCTAAGGGAAGAAGAATGGAAGCATCATTTAGTATTAAGTTTAGGGAACACGGAATCTATGCACGATCCTGTGCGCAGAGAAACAGTAAGCTGAGAAAGAACGTTTCGAAATAAGATAAAAGTCGAAGAAGAAAGTCAGAGGTACTGAAAAACAACACAGCAGTGAACCGAAAAAAATGTGCTCCACAAATAAAATAAATAAAACGTGTTATTACAACAAATAGACGGTTTACCTAACTCTCAGCTCTGGACCTCACATTTTCCCCCTTGGGAGTGCTATTTTTTACTGCTAAAATCAGTGTATCCCCCTGAGGGGGTGCAGGACCGCACAAAAACTGGACAGCGTGTAGCAGCAGAGACGAAGCCGTAGACGAGGAAACCATCTCGAGCTCCGAGAGCCGACCTCTGGACACAGGTCAATCAGAATCACATCCGACTTGCATAGACTTCACTCTTATACCTTGCTAGACGGATTCATGCATGAGAGGTCGCCTGATTCGATTAGAACGAGAATGAACGATGACGTAAGTAAAGGGTGACATGACAGCGGAAGAGTAATACATGAATCTCAGGTTGACAAATTATGAAACGAAAATTGTAAAAAAATATAGGCCAGGTAATCAGAAGCACCAATAAACTGCTAAACGAATGTTAGACCAATGCAAGATGCAGCACAGAATACACTGCACTTGAATTGAAACAGAAAATCTGTAGTGGTTGTATTGTCATGCGTACGCTCAATAACGAACAATTGAAAGACAACTCGAATAAGGCCAAGGTAGTCAAGGAAACGTGTGCTCTTTATGCTTTTTCTTCATCCTTACAAATACATAGTTTCTTGTGTCCCACGGACAACAGTTGATAAAACTCACACTTTTCAGCGGGCCTAGGTCTAATACTCGGAGGAATATCCCATTCCATCCAAGTAGCCGGAATAACCGTTCGATATTTTCTTTGCATTATTATTGAATTGGTTAGTATACAACTTTTAAGCCACATCAAAGGCGATATCAAAAGAGCGAAGAGACGAAATTAGGTACAGACTGTTGGAAACGGGGAGCTTATATTAAATAGCTCAGTCTAAGTCTCACAACTAAAACTAGGATGTTCCAAGGAGAAGAAGGAGGAAAGCAACATTTATTACAGAGTAAAAAATGAAGAACTTATGCACAAAGTATATTCCTATACGAGACAAGTTGCACATAGTTAAGTGAAAAAATAAGTTTATGAAACAAGATAAGAGAAAAGTTTATAAGAATCCGAGGCGATGAAAAACAAAACAATAGTGAATCGAAAAAAGATGTTCCATGACAAAACAAAACCCTATTTAATATCAACAAAAGGTAGGCCTGCCCAACCTTCAGCTTGAAACCTCACATATTCCCCTAGAAGCAGAAAACGGGGAATCTATGCACAAGAAGTGTTCCCACACAGGGCACCTTACGCAAACGCATAGAAACAGTAAGACATGTAAGAAGGAGAACAAAAAACAATGAAGAGCTAACAAAGAGGGCATGAAAACAGAAAGCTAATGTGGCATGGAAGACAAGTGTCCGGAAGGTCTATCTATAACGGAAGTCATATGACAGAATCTTCTTTTGGGGCACCAGTCCCCATAACATTAGAATGACAAAACCTAAACCTATCGCCTATCCTATGCTTCTTTAGAGAACTTCAACCGCAGAAGAGCAATAATGAGATGCAAATACGACGCGATGGTTCAACCAAATGCGCCACGCTAAGAGACCAAGCACCAACAATAGCACCAAAATCAATTCAACCATAGTGAGCAGGAGCAGCAGTAATAAAATCAGCAGTAGGAGTATCAGCGCTACCATCATCAGGCGCTGAGCTGTTGCCAACAGCAAACCTCGATAGCTGACGGCTGACGCACCGGACAGTTGGGCAGGAAGGGCGGAGCTGACGAGCCAATCAAGCGGCGCAAGGCACCTAACAAACGAGCCGCTATCTCAGCACGCCTACAGCCCCGATTGAGGGCCGAAGGAGCCGCAGAGCGCACCGAGGACGGCTCATGTCTTCATCAAGGTCAGGCAGCGCTGACGCTTCGCTGGAACAACGAGCTCAGGTTTCGTCTAGTTTTCCTTGAACCGGGCACAGTATTTCTTTCGAACGTCTTCCGCTGAGGTAAATCAGGTGACAATTTTTATATCATACAAGAACACAGCTTGAATATATTTTAGAACATAAATGTTCTCATAATTTTTTTAACGCTAACAAAACCAATCTTTACACAATTATTTGAGACAAATTTCATCTAATTTGGGTCGTCATAATGCTTTTGAAAACAACACGTTAAGTGAATGAACAATTCACGAACGTTTTGTGCTACACGTTATAATGACCATGAGCACATGATTAATCGTAGAATTTACCCTTATTTTAATATGGAGCGTGTTTAAAAACTAATGATACAAATTTCAGCAATAGACAAAAAAACTTAAGAAATGTCTTCTCACTAGTTAATATAAATTCAAACGTTCATCGTTTTCAGAGATAACGTATCTTTAAAGTAGTTGGTCTCTGGGGAAAAAAATGTACTCCATTATTTTAGATCCGTAAATTGTGGCAAAATTTGTTCACTTTAATGGTTACTTGCAATCAGTGAACAGTGAAAAATGGCTCCCCACTGGAGGCAGAGATGGATCTCGTAAGAAGGATAGTTGGCGTCGCAAGACGCATCGCGGATGATCCAGGAGTGTCTGTCTGATCGTGTACAGGAATGGCTCCAGCGCAGCTAACAGGCCTGCACTGATGTAGCTGACGGATGCTTTGAAAACTTACTCTAATTTCGATTCCGTTATTGAATTCGTGTTATCACTTACGAATCTGGTAAGTAATTAGTTCATTAGATAAACCCTACTTGATCTCGAGATTAAATTCCTTGAAAACGTGGAGTATATAAATTTTAATCAGTTCTGGTAAGATTCGCAATTTTGGGTGTTTGATTGGTTTAGATGTTAGTTTAAGCCTCCTAACCGCAACAAAGGCGTTCCAAAGAAAGGAGGGATGAAGGAATCATTTAGGATGGCGTTGTTAGTGTCATGACACCAAACTAGCTTCCAATTTCTCACCAATAATAACTCCAAGACAAGCATGCATACATTCCCTCATGAGTACACAAGCACCAGCGTACATAGCCTTACCAAGATATGGGACCGAAGTAGCATACACATTCTGAAAGGCACGCTACAACGCCTTGCTGCTGAGAGAGGGAGACACCCCAGCATTGAATGCCACACAAAGTGACGCACGTTTAGGACAACCTCATCATTGCCATGGCAGTATTTGTTTCAAATGCTACTACCGCTAATTCACAGATTTCTAGAGTAATGGTGTTTGCATGAGAAACAGTTGTCAGAAATGCTTAGAAGCAGTTATTATACATAAACTGAAATCAAAATTGATGGAATACTTTTAACCGAATTATAAAAGAAATGAGAATCACTATGCACTAAAACGGGAGGTAAAAATACAAATATTTCTAAACCGTCATTAAAACATAGAAATTCACTTTTTTTATAAACAATACTCTATAAAAACCTGCGTTGAATGCAGGAAACGAAAGTATGCTCAAACAAGTTTGTATTACTAACTGGAAAAAATACACGTTAGGGAAAACAATCAGAACTGTCCAATGTCAGCATAGACACGAAAAAGAAAAGGATTTCTTTGCATTTGATACGCTCCGACAACATGTTTAGACACGAAGCAGATGAATTTAGAAAATTTAATGAGCTCTCCGATCCCGACAAGCAGAAATCATGCTACATTAAGGATACCGAATGTTCAGAATAAATTATACCACAAAAATCGGAATCTTTGCAACTTGAAATGAATATGCTCAAGAACCGTAAAACTACACTTTTAACGTGCTTCACTTTTTTAAAACCCAGGCAATTAAATCACACGGAGGATTCAACTCTGAGAAGAAATTGGGCCTTTTACTGTAATAAATGAGAAAACGCCTTCAACGAAATGAGATGGCAATTAAGGGAAGACATGTCATAGCAAATCCCCCACGGAATGGGGCGGATGCGGACTTCAGTCTGACTCCTCATTGTGAGAAGGTAGCTAATTTATACAATTACAGCATGCAAATAGTAAAGAGTGGATAATGATATTGAGGATGAGGATAACTAGGAAGAATTGAATACTTTTAGCTCTTAAATAAAAGTTAGAACTCGCGGCCAAGTATTGTGAGAGGACGATATGCGCAAGAACGCGTTCGTCAATCACCAGCCATTAGCAGGGAGCTGATGAAACTGAAGGCTCTATTATAGGACCCTTTGAGGATTACCGACTGCAGAGATGAATTGAATAGGACGAGTAGATTTCATCATTCATGACGTAGGGAAATGGATCTTGTATAAGCGTCCCGACATTCCTTTGTGACATTCTCAAATGAAGCACTTCAAAATCCAAGGTCAAGAAACCCTTGAGGTACGTTTTAAAAACACTCATTATACCAACCGGACAAACACAGTACCATGCATTTAATTACGCAAAAGCGTTACGCAAGAATACACAAAGATCCCACAAAATAATGGAAGTAAAAATTTCAGCTTAAGCTTGCACAAAATACAATCGGTATTATTAAAGATTCAAAAGTGTTACAGTAAACAATGCATCACAGCGTGAAGTTACCGCCATTGAAGCAAACTTCATCGGGATAAAGAAGATGGACTCACCATTAGGAGCATCTTTCGTTCATTAGACGGACATCCTTCACGACATGAATGTGGCACACACGACGACACAAAGCGAGGCCTTGCACAGCTCAACGAACACACACAAGCACTGCTACAATTTGCGTGCCAGCTCCTCTTGAATCAGAGCAATTAATGGAAGGAAAGTGAAGCGATCGACCAGATAACACAACATTCATCCAAAGCTCTCTCAAGACTCGGTCGTGTCTGACTCTATTTGAGTTTAATTCGTGTGCAGAATACAAAACTGGTAAAATAGTTAGTATTTACCTCTGATCGAATGGTGACGTAATCCCTAGGAAGGATTTTAATGAGAGTTGGTGCTGAACAATAATTAATTTGTAAGTGCTGAAATTCGACATTATAATATCGAAATGATGAGCACGAGTTTGTCTTCATTGCAGTGTGTTTTGCATACTCCGCGAGAGCAAAGGCATAACTGGTGTGCACAGACCCTTATGCCGTCGTGTTCTATTACCCTGTCCTGCAAGCGTCACAGGCTGAGTATGGCGGCTACGACACGCGAGCGGAACATTGATTACAGGCAGCGCAAGCATCAGAAGCCCGCTCTGCGCGCTTTTATAACAGCTTTCCTTGCACGCCAATTTTATGAGAATACCAAAACACTCATTTTTCTTTACTTAGGCTCAAGATAAACACATCTAGTGTATCAGCCACTAAATCTCATGAAATTTGTAGCTCAAATTAAATTTTGTCAAATCACATCACTGCCATTTGGGGAAAATCATAATCTAACGAATGCACGACATCGTCATTATTATTAGTCCAAGACTCCTCAGGTACATAAAAGGAGATCTCAAGTGAGCGAAGAGAAGGGGGCATTTAGTTTCGACTGAACGGAACAGGAGATTCATTAAAGGTGTGTTCCCACGCAAGATACCACGCAGAGAAAAGCGAAGAAAAAAAACGACAGAGATAGCGAAGTACGAGCACTGAAATAATCACAGTGGGTACATATGAAAGAAGTTTCTGGAGGCCTCTCGATGAGGAAAACTAACATTATATCCTGCAGTGTCGGCGCCGACCTACAGAGCATAAGATAGACAAACAAAACTTGCCTCAACCTGCCAACCCTAAGCCCCTAGAGAGACACGATATCGTCAGAAGAATCATTGTTGTACAGGAGCGTTTTATGCCCTCACTGAAACGGGTAGCTCCACACAACTTAGAACAGTTCTGATTGAAATCGGTGAACCTAGACACAAACATGGGTTTCGACGAATCACACCCTTTACGAAATAAGCCCCGGAATTCAGCCCTTACTTGGTTTTGTAGTGAAACTATTGCAAAAGCGCAGGAAGAAAACAGCGTCTCTCATTAAGATTCAAATATTACTTCGACGAACATTACTACGCTGCGAGAGGGGACAAATGATGTGAGTTTCATGGCGCAGGGTGGAGTGTGTTGGGGTAGCTCAAAGGGTTGAAGCGTGGGGAAGCTTCCTTAAACAGACTTGGTGGGCATAATTAGACTTTGAAATATGAGTGATATAAATTCAATTCCAATCTGAGGGGTATATAAGATTTACAATACTAAGGGATAAAAGTAATAGACATTCTCATAAAATCTAGATGTTCACGCGAAAAAAATGCAGAAGAAAGGCGCAAGGTGCCATGACAGTTTCGCTCCCATACGCGCAATGATAATGCAGACACTATTTATACTGATCACAGCAGGGCTCGTCGAAAAAAACGCGTCTTTTGATAACACAGTACGTTCAATTTTTGAACACTAGGGCGTTCAGAAGTGGAAAGCTTATTCTGCCATCCTGATATACGTTCAATATTGGCTTGAACTAAAAGATAGTTTAAGCCTCCCTACTCACAACAAAGGTGTTCAGAAGAGAGAAAGATTGATGGCACCATTTAGGATAGAGTTAAAGAAAGAGAGAATCATTGCACAAGTTGCGTTCCAACACAAGATCCAATGCGCATAGAAACAGCAAGTTGGAAGAATGTTAACGAAAAAAGACAACAGTCAAGAAGAAAGTAATAGATACCGAAAAACAGGACAGCAGTGAACGGAACCTGTTATTTTCCAACAGAAAAAAAAACATTTCTAACTCATTCCTTAGGACGTTACATTTTTCTACGGAAGCACTAATTCTCATAAAGATACATTATTCGCATCCCCCTGAAGAGAATATGCATTCAATGATATTGGAAAATCCAACGAAAATTCATGAGAACGTTCCTTGCGCATTTGAGAAACATGAACCTCCATCATAAAAAGTTTACAAAGCATTTGATGGACGAAGACCGATGACCCCTCAAACGAGGTCCAGAGCCCAGTATTTCGTGAAACACACACAAATGGGACAAAATGAATTTCCAGACGCTGCAAAAACCGGCATCTTACTCCAGCGCTTGTGATGCAAGGATGAGTTTAACATTTGAAGTGTACCTGACTTTTCTCAGTTCTTTGGAGCTGCTTGTACTCTCTGAGTGCCCCTACAAGCTGTCAGGTTGCACGGACTTCTGCTGAAGAAATCCATCGACATACAAGACCCTCCATGATCCCCGAAGAAGCAGCTCGGATGAGCTGTCCCGTGCTGCAGCGAGCGAGCTAGGCGTGCGTGCGGGCGCAAGATGCAGGCAGAAGGAAGATACATAAGGAAGACAGCGGACACAGGCGCGCACGTGAGCAACTCGCCAAATATGCGGCGAAAGTTTCGTAGACGTAAATCACGCTATCGCACGCCCGCTCACCCCAGCCGCCTCAGCACAAACTAATAATTTGCATCCTTAAAAACGAAGTAAATCTCATGAAGATATCGCCAAATCAATAGCTAGGTTTACGCACAGCGGTAACGCCAACAAGAGTGGCGTCTCGGAATTCAAATCCCACGGAACAAACGGAGGTCATGCTACAAAGCAGTTCCAGTGACGTTAGTTCAAGTTGCTCAAAACGAGTAAGAAGATAGAACAGCTGCTCAAAAGTGCTGATAATTGCATAGATAGAACTTGAATTTTATTTTATTTAAAAAGGAAAATTAAGAGGG